>JAYMTP010003097.1:0-17783 GCA_036897365.1 Geranium brycei | reverse complement strand
ACTCACTTAAAATTTATATTTTTGTACCGCTCCTAACACAAATCGAGCCTTCATCCCTAACCATATTATACGAAAAGGGATCGACAGAAAGGAGACAAATTTTTGAAAGCTCAGAGATCATTGTGCCAATGTATTAATGTGTAAAAATATAAATTTTGAGTGAACTGATAAAATGAAACAAAGTTAAATATGTGTTTAATTAAGTGCACGCCTAATTACAATTATTCGTAAGTTAAATATTAATCATGGTTATTTTACAAAAATTATAAACGGAAAGATAATGGTGATCAAGTGATCATTAACCGACCTTAGCTCAGTTGGTAGAGCGGAGGACTGTAGTTGGCTAAGTCTTGGCAGATTGATCCTTAGGTCGCTGGTTCGAATCCGGCAGGTCGGATTCATTGTTTTACACTTGTTTTCCTCTAAATTGCTGATTTTGGCATACACATCACGATCCCACAATGTTAACATGTAAAATAAATACTACACTGATTAAAATACATACATTTGATCCAAAACTGAATCTATCATTTACAGCAAAAATACTGTCTATGTGTCTGTTCTAAAAATCCCTGGTTAGTCTTTAATAGACTCTGTCTGTCCGACTAGCGTTTAACGTCAGTCCGAGTCTCCACACCACTAACAGCAAAAACAGTGCCCACCAGTCAAAATCTTCCCAGAAACATTATAAGAAGCTCACATTTCTAGAGTCCTTCAGGCTGCAAAGGAAAAATAAACAAAGAATAGTTCGGTAAATCGAAGCGAAACTCATTTAAGTTCTCACAATTGGGGCGAAGTAGATCATAACTTTGACATAAATCGAGTACCTTTTTCACGACAGCTGAAAATGTGCAGCTTGTCGCCACTCGAGCAACCGAGCAAGCCCTGGCCGAGGGCACGAGTGTACCTCATGTCATGAATAGGCTGCTTATGTAGTTTCAGGCGCTGGTTGAGTGCAAGCGATGGCAACTCTTGTAGTACCAGCTCACACGCTCCTTCGTCTCCAGATGCAAACAGCCTGTGCTCGTCTCCGGTGTCTACGATTACAGACTTTGGGAGCAGAATTTCTTTTACCCAGGCACACGTGGAGCCGAGCTTTTGGTAGCAGCTGCCTTTTTGTACCCTCTTGAAATGGACGTGCGAGCCTTGCACTCCTTGGCCGATGACGGGGGAGACCGAAGGCTGAGTGGCGGGAATCTCACTGCAAGAGTCTATTTTGGGACGATATGATGCGACAATGTCATCGCTGCGAGGGCAATAGGCAAGAGATATGCAAACTCCTTGATTGTCCGTTCCAGGAACTAAACACGGCCTTCATAAATAAAAGCCGTGGGAAAATTAGCTCGAGCTTATATATAAAATGAGATAAAAATTGTCAATCTATGTTTTCTAAAACATCATTAACATCTAAGAACGAATGATTCGAATTTCTATAATATTCAGATGGCTTGAGATATAAACATTGGTTTCAGCTAAATTGTTCTGAACGGCTTATCATGTAATGTTTATTTGAACACTATTGGCTAATGGGGAAAGTAATAACTTCTAATGATATTTGACGTTGATAATTTTCTAGATGGTAATGTTAACCAAAGGATTTAAGCGTGTTGGTGGAAATGGCGAAGTACATCAGGGATCCCATGTGATAAGAGTATCTCTAAATTTCAAAGGAAAATTCTATAGGACTGCTATTATACTAACATTACTGTGTGAGAATCTCAACAAAATGAAAGTAGTTGAGATCCGTATGCTTTGTTGGATGTGAGTACACAAAGATTGTCAAAGTCTGAAACGAGCGGGTTCAACCCAAAGTAGGTGTTGCACCGATAGACAAAAGAAGATACAAAAACATTATTTACCATGGTTTAGTCACGTGCATCATAAGCCCATAGAGGCACCAATTTGGAGGGTGGAGGGTATAGACTTTGAAACGTTTAAAAGAGCACAAGGATGACCAGAAAAGATGTGGGCAGAAGTTTTCCGTAAGGATTTGAAAGATAAAGGTATCACCAAAGACTTGCGATCAATGAAAAAAATGTATCCATGTCAATGACTCAACGATCTTATTTTGGTTCATAGAGCCCCAATTGACTGGGGGGAAAGGCTTTGTTATCCTTATATTCCAAGGACTAAGATCCAATATATCAGATTGGAGTGGACACATCCAATGCACAAAATAGGTGAATGTAAATCCATGTATTAAATGCTTTCAGTCTCCATACTTCATAAATATAAAAAAAACATGAATCAGGTCCTGCATGAATATAACTACAATAAGTGCTTACCTCTCCTCAACGCCTAAGTTCCATTGACACAGGCCAATGGATGAAGCAGTCAATATGGTTCTATGTGAAAGAGCGTGTACAGTATGAATTGGATTCAACGTCAAACCCTTCAGAGATTCCACGGGCTTCGCAGTTTGCCGAGTATCAAACACCAAAAGGAAGCCATTCTGCCGGAAAATAAAAAGGATAAGTGCTGAAGTTATACTATATTGACTTGCGAACAGTTAAACACGGCACAGTTAAGGGTCAGACCTGAAGTCCAGCGTATATATAATGTGAAGACTCGAGATCCCACGAACAAGACCAAGCTGGGGCCTAAAAGTACAATGTTAATTACATAACTGCAAAGCCACATAAACAACATGCTATAGAAAGATTCAAATATGAAAGTCACTCAATAACATGAAGCATTCATCAAATATTGATAAGTCTGAATAACGAACAGAATTAAAAGAGATGCGTTGAACTATTACCGGTAAGTCATATGTAAGAACGGTATTATTGCTTTCCATGCTGAAACAAACAAGACTTAGGTTACAAGAGAAATGTCGAAAATGCTAGAAAAAATCAAACAAAATTTTGAAGTCAGTATTAGTGTTCACCTCATAACTGATAATTTCTTCCCAAGTGTAGAAAAAAGTGTGAGGTTTCTATCAAAAGGGGAAATATGTAGATCCTTAACAGCTCTTGTGCTGGGGGGCAATATTATATCTTCACTTTCGTGGGGATATATCAAGCTCATCTGAAAAACAAGATTTGCAGAAACCTTAAATATAACTTCTAGTCAAGAAAAGCGAATACCATGCAAAGTCAGAAACTTTACTTTGGTGAGTACAAGAGTTCCACCGATCCCAGACAGTTTTCGTGCAATTATAAGTATTTGGCTACTAATATCCATGTCAATTAATCGTGCTCCATCCACTCGCAACTCTTTCTGTAGAAAATCCCGTCAATGCATGTAGCAGAAATATCATTATATAGATTTTACAGTTCAAAATGCAAATGCTATGAAAAGAGAATGAGATTATGATTATCACGCGATGAATTCTGAAGCTCATATTCAAGGACTCCTATCATAGTTTCAATACGATCATGTTGTTACAGAATGCTTCGAATGCCCCACCTGAAGAACAAAGTTGCAAGAAGATCCATGTCCACCAAAACTCGATCCACATGAAGATCCTACAAGACATAGTAAAAGAGTAAATTACGCATTTAAGCTTGACAGTCAAGAATAAGAGAAACAAAGATGAATGGAGGAAACACGTCTTTTCCCTTGATATTGGCATGATGATTGACATCCAACAGCAAAGAAAGAAAGATGGAAATAGAAGTAAATAAATTTACCATATAGCAAGTCACAATTTTACAAGACAAGATATGCCATCTAAGAGGCAAGGAAATGATTACCAGATACAGCTCGTGCATGACTGGCTCCTTTAGCAGCATTGAGTTCATATTGTCTGCTTCTCTCTTTTTCTACCAACGACCGCTCTAAATATGCTGTCCTCTGCAATGCATACAAGTTCAAAAACCAGCAAAAATAAGATATAAAGTTGACACCAAGCCTACCTCAGTGAGCTGGTGAATTTGCTTACGCAATTCAGCTTCTTTCTTTAGCCAGTCACCCTCTTTCTTACACCAATTGCTACCCTGCACGTCCATATAAACATGTTGAGATCTATTTCAAAGTCGAACCAAGGAAACGTTCCATAATGATAGGCAAATGACACATTCACAGAAAATAACTCAGCGTATAGAGCAGTGTTCTAAAAATCTCCGACTAGTCCCTGATTATTTAATCCTTTGCTAATTCCCGATTACTTCTTGAATCTGATTCATTTTCCGATTAATCCCCAAATAATCCCCGATTAGTCCCCAGAAGGCCCTCTCTGCCCTACTAGCGCCTAGCGTATTTTAGAACATTGGCATATAGTAAGAAATTCTGTGGCAATACAATATGTAACAAAGATATACACAAGAGATGCAAGCATTTCAAGAAAAATGTGGCTACCCAACAATCCAACATGAAAATTCAACACAGTGATCTGAAATAATGATGAAATGTCCAACTATTTCTACTAGTCACTGCAATTACCTTCTTCTCGAGTGAATCACATTTAGACTCAAGAAAACGAATTCTCTGCAAACAAGAAAAGACTATCATCATCAAAACATAATTTCTAAATTCCTTCTAAGAACTTGAATTCAATGAGATTTAGAAGGACCTTCTGTGACTCTTCGTCAATGACAACAATCTTGGGCGCAAAGAGCTTCCTTACATCCTTCAAACCACATTTTCTATTGCATTGGGGACACTAGAAACATATACCAAGCAGAGATTAATATACCAAAACAAAGGGTCCGTCTACGACAAGATCAACTACCTAACAACCAATACCTTGGCTGAACTCCGCTTCTGTTGCAACCATTTCTTGATGCAAGACATACCATACAAGTGCCCACAAGGAAGACAACTGCATCATCACTCGGTAATTAAACAACAACCGTTAAAACATCCATACATGATACATGACATTCTAAGAGATTCAGAAACCTACGGTTTCCTAAAAATTACACTTCATTTTAGAAGATTGATCAAAAGCACAAACTTTAACATCCCAACCATAGCAAACAAATTAGGGTGTAAACAAGCCGAATGGAGCCTCATTTTGACAGGTATCTCGTGAAAAAAGTGCTCGGCTCGGGTTCGAACGAGATTAAACAACTAAGCACGAGTTTGGCTTGGCTTGATTCGGTTTGCTTAATCATCAATACAAATATTCATTAAAAGTTAAAATTAATATAAAAATAAATCTTTATAATTTATTAAATACTAAACAAGCCAGCTCGAGACCGGTTCACCTCGATTCAGCTCGTCTAATATTATTATAAACATTCTTATTAAATGTTAAAATACATATTAATAAAAGTATATAACTAATTCAACATTAAACGAACCAACTTGCGAAATAAAAGTGTTCAAATGATCAGGCTCGAGCTATGCTCGATTATAACGAGCCCGAACCGAATATCTCTTTCACAGTCCTAGTCATCACAATCACTCACACTCAGCTCAAATATCCAGATTCTGACCTAATTTTCCCCAATTTCAACCCCAACCTGACCAAATCCAACCAAACCCCCAAAATTTTCAACCCTAACAAACGAAATTGAAAGAGACAAAGAGAAGCAAATCCAAACCAGATGTGGTGGTCGCCTTCGCTGGTCCAAGCGTCCATGCAGATCGGGCAAAACAAACCCTCGATCTCGCCGCGGTTCCACTCGGTCCCCTGAGAACACGACGACGCCACCGCCTCTCCGCCGCCGCCGGTTCTCCTCCGCTTGGCTCCGCCGTCCACATCGCTCGCATTGTCGCGGTAAGCCCTAGGCAGCTCAGCCACCGCCTCGTCCTCCTCTTCGCTTCCCTCTTCCTCTTCCTCCTCCGTCTCTTCTTCTTCGTCTTCCTCCTCATCTTCCTCTTCCTCTTCGTCTTCGTCGTCCAGATCTATGGGGTGTGGGAGCTGTTCCTCCATAGCCAGTCGCCGAGCGAGCTCCGGGTCGATTTGGTTCGTCGTCGTCGCAGAGCCGCGGAGAGGAACGAACCGGGTTGTCCGAATCGCCGAGTCGCGAGTGAGAGAGTGAGCGAGTCTCGAATCGGTTATTTTTGGGGTTTTTACGTGGACGACGCTCGGCCGTTGATTTGTATCAGTAAATCTTTCTCGCGCCACTTCATTTCCTAGTCACAGAACTGGCGCGAACTCAACTCTGGAGGATAAAATAATATAATTGACGATTTAAATGTTGTAAAAACATGTTGTTAAATTTATTCATCGTAAAAAGTAGTTGTAAATGTATTGTTTTTTTCTGATAAAATGTGTAATTTTGTCTGATCTTGAAACTAAAATTATTTTTTTTCAACTTGAATTTTTAGATTTTTCTCTTTTTCAATTGAGGTTGAAATTTTTTTTGAATCCAACAAATACCTGATGCATTCGTCCCAATCGAAATGTGTGAAACCCAAATAAATTTAATTGCAGGTGAACCTATACCCAATCCGAAGCAGAACAGTAATAAAATTTATTTAAAAAATAATAAGTAATTTAAATGTTATAACTAAACTCTTATATATTAATAACTAGAATTTCTAAACCCTAATCTAAGTTTATAGTTAATTTATAATTTAATTATTATTTCTTAATAATTTAATTTAATTTTTATTTTTTTCAATACGAATTTTTCGGGTCGGGTTTTGGGTTTTGAGAAATTCCTGTACTCAACGGATTTTGAACGGGCCAGACATCGAAAAAGGTCTTACCAGTTTCAAACCGGTCGGTTGCCCGTTCAATATGAGCGGGTACGAGTTTAGCGAAACTCGGCGCATTCTCATTTCTATCTCCAATCACTGAGTTGGTCTGATTCCTCCTTTTCATTGTCGTGTTCTCAAATTGCGGACAGATGATATTAGGTCGAGAAAGAGTAAAACCGACGCGATCAAGTTTGTATTTTTTTCAAAAATTTAATTTTTGGAGTATTTTCACTAATTTGGATAAAATGCACATTTTGCAAGCAGTTAGAAATTTGTAGCTGCTTTTTTAATAGAGAAAATTGACGGTGGCTTTTTAAACATAAATAAATAATTGATGGCTAATTTTTGTAATTTTGTCTTTTTTATTTTTATTTGTGATGGTTTATATTTTATAAACTGAATCTGAACCGTCCATCTGACTGCTACAAGAAGTGTGATCTGATTGGTTCTCACTTCTCTTCCGGCGAAAAAGCACCAGAGAGAGAGAGAGAGAGAGATGGCTCGTATCGTCTCCTACATTACTGGTTCTCAGCTTCTGACCCTCAAGCTCCGACCAAACATCGCCGTCGTCGACGTCAGGTACTTCTCACATCTTCCCCACAAATTCCCAGTTAATTTTTTCTGGATTTTTTCTCTGATTTTCTTCAATTTTTTGGGGGCGATTCTGTGCCTGCGATTCAAAGGGACGAGGAGAGGAGCTACGATGGTCACATAGCTGGGTCTCTGCACTACGCGAGTGGCTCATTCTCCGATAAGATCCCGAGTCTGATTCAGGAAGTGAAAGGGAAGGACACTCTTGTTTTCCATTGCGCTCTGAGCCAGGTTCTGTTGTGATCCGTAGCTTGCTTGCAGTTGTTGTTGATTCTACTGATTTGCTATTGATCGTGTTGAATTTCAATTTTTTTCATGCATCTGGTGATTGGGTTTCTGATGATTTTATCTGGGTTGTTTATGTTTTAGCTGATTTGTAACTGTATGTTAAATCAATTGCTCCTTGTCCGAGCAATTGGAGATGCTAATCTAATTCTGGGGATGATATGGAGCTAGAATTTATTAGATACATGAATACTAATCAGTAAATGTGCAATAATCAATTGGAGACATTACAGATTCACAGTTACTTTTGTTGTCGACTGGATGATTATTAAGAACCTTCATTATACTAAATAGGACCTGCTCTCTTTCGGAGTTGATGATTTATGTTGTGGGCTCGATTTGTCATGATGACTAAGAAAGAGACAGATAAATATTTGGTATATTTATTAAGTGTTTTTGGTTCAGCTCAGTTCTGCAATAATGTTAGGTCTTCGTTAAGTTTGTTCCACTGTTATGTAATCGAATCATTTGATTTCATGCTTAATTGGCATTTCCATGAGAGCAAAATGCACCCATTGTTTCTCGGGAATTTTTCCTGAGACCCGGTGAGGTCTAGTTCACAGGAGGGTTTATTCAGCTGGTTCAGGCATATTTGAATCGGATCATAACTTTGGCATTTATTTTTGCTATAGATGCATGGTTGTATATCCCTGAATGTAGTTTGATGAGAAGCTGTCTAAATGATCACTTGAATTGAAACCATGCATCGCTTAGAAATATAAAGTGCTGAAATTTATTGAATTGTGTGTGTTTTTAAACTTTACACTCATTTTTCCGATTCTCTTAACTGTTCACCTTTGATTGTCGTCATACTATGCCTACCTTTGAAAGTATAGGACAGAAAATCACAAGCCTAAATTAGCATTTTAAATCTGGTACTGTGATGTGTATTAGTTACATTGATGAAGTATTTTCTTGGTTACCTTTTGTAAGTTCTGCATTTTAGATTTATTACTTATCTAAGTTGCTTGAATTGTGAATACACGTCTTGGTTTAGGTCTCTCACACCCATGCACTCTACTTTTACAACTCCCATTATTGAATCTCATTAAAAAATGACTGGTTTGTGTTGCATCATATGACCTTTACAAATGGTATATGATGTTTACGGATGCACATGACACTTATTTTACGTTGTGCTAAAGCTGTGGATGCTTTTGCAGGTTCGTGGACCAAGCTGTGCAAGGAGGTTAGCCCATTACCTCGAAGAGAAGAAAGAAAATACAGATATCAAGAACATTTTGGTTTTGGAACGCGGCTTCAATGACTGGGAGGCTTCTGGTAGGCCTGTTTGTCGCTGCAAAACCAACCCCTGTAAAGGCAATCACGATAACAGCTCGTAGAAGCCATATCAAATGTGTACTTGCTTGAGAAGAAAGCTTACTGTTGCTGCACTTAGGAACTGGCTTAGTTTCAAAATGCATTTCTATGCTCTATTTGTTGCAAGCTGCTGTAGCTTGTTAGGTTGAAAATTATTGAACCTCTTTCTATGTTACAATGTTACAGAACATCCCCGCTTTGAGCTAAACTTCCATCTATACATGAAGCTGTTTTGTTGAAATAATGTGTATGTTAGCGATTCTTCGTGTATGGTAATGTTTTGGTGCTCAACTCGGTTTCTTGATTACGCGTTGATTTAACAGTCCTAACAGGGCCTAGTTACATTCACAGACAACAAAAGGAAAGGGAAAGCATGATCAATAAGGTACAGGTAATGAAAATAATGTTACAAATGCTATTTAATTATTTATATTTTTGTTGTTGTTGCAGATCTTGCTTCTCATAGCTTCCAGTAGATGCCAAGCTTATGCAAGATCCCAGAAACCACACTCCAGAAGGTGATTTCTGCAAATATAACATAGAGCAGTGTCCCCACCTTCTCCGAGTTCCAGACATCAACAAAAACGTGCTTCTGAATCCAATGGACCTGCGATCACAGATGTAGTTTTTGTTCGTAAATGACATTTAATTGCGAAAAATAAGCTCTTTAGTACAATAATTGATGAATAACTGCACTTACTAGCGAGTTTTCTGGGTCCTTATAGTACCATCCGTTTATGAATCCCGCGAAGATGCCTTGCGCTGCCATGACAAACACTAGCATGGCATTCATCCCTATCCATTCCAAGAACAAGAATGGCGTCCGATATCCCCAAACATCAATCTGTTTATAGTTTGTTCATAAAAAGTCATTACTCATCAGAATATTAGTTTCTTGATCAGTTTTTCTGACTGGTGAAATGGTGTTGGCAGGTTTTTTATTGTCTAACCAGCAAGTAGAAGCCGGAGAACACGATTCCAGCTGCACCAGCTGTGAAACAAACATAGCTGAAGCTGTAGAGTTGTTTGTTTATTGGAATAGCTGCAAGTGAAATAAAGAATAAGAACCTTTTATGAATAAGAGAGGTTTTCGAGTGTTTATAGGAACAAAACAAAACAAACCATCGGTGAAATGAAGAATGGTGGCTATAGCAAACAACCCGAGCGCCATTGAGACCCATTGCTTGAGCCTTTCAGAATGTTCCTGCAAAAAACACGATCATAACTCACAAGTACATAATTCTTGGTATGTCCTAAGTTCTATGCATTTTAAAGTTCTAACCTTGAAATGAATCAAGACATGCCCGTAGTGTATGCCAATGGTGCCGGAGAGGATCGCTGAGATGGAACTAACAAAGCACAAGAACAAATGAAACCAAATGTTACACTTATTTCTTCATTTTGCTTTTTGCTTGACAGATTGATTTTGATTTACTAACCTTAACAACCCTTCAGGTTCAAATGGACCGTGACACCAAGTTGGAGCATCATCACGAATCTTGCCAGCAGCTGGAGAGCTAAGAGTGCAAGCCTGCAGGTTCATCGACAAACATGTTTACACATTCTCTCTTTGTTCCGCTGGTATGGATATGCATAAATTAGGATTAATATAGAGTTGATTAACTATTAACCTTTAGGCGCTGCCAAACGGGCATGGAGTAGAGATGGTTAATGCCCCAAACCTGTCTGTCCACGTAACCTACAGCATTGCAGGCAGGTCCTAAGTGTCCTCTCATCCCACATTTGACCTGAAACCAACCATTAGTTGAAACTGTAATGTGAAAATAGAAGGAATATCCGTGAATAAGCCTTTTTTTCCTCTCGGGTCATATAGTACATACCATTAGTCTCTCTGATGTTCCATCATCATGGAGGTACATAAAGCTCCAATCAGGAACATAAAGTGTGTATGTTGTGATCATGTAAACGAGGAATGATATAAATCCCATAAGCCTAAATCATACATAGACAGTCAATATAAGTCTAGCAATAGTACAATGCCAAGAACTTGGTTTAGTATATTTCCTTTACTATCTGCCAACAGTTTATGGGAAAAGTGATAACTCACCATTGCCATTTATATGCAGTGAAGATCGAAAAATGACCAGGTTCCAAGACGGCTGTTCTGAGCTTGGTGGTCAGAGTTTCAACCAGAGCTACGACCAGGTACACCAATGCTATTCTCTGATGAAAACAGCAAGAAAAAAGGAGATTAGCTCGTATTTGCTCGGATATTATAGTTAGAACTAGATGGATAGTTATAGGTCATTTCCATTTTTGTAACAAGCCCGTATAATTTATACCTGGAGGATGCCAAACCACCGGATTTTCTTCATGTCAACTCCATAAGCAAGATCATCCGGAGCATGAGAGTATCCTCCTGCAGCGGATGTGAAAGTTAGACAAACTCAACGCTAGGTTCTTCCAAACGAACTTAAAATTGGCTGGAACATAATGAAATGAAACTTTTGCATGGGAAGAAGCATTTTTTTTTGTGAAATGAAGTTGTAACAATTACCTTGCAACAGAATTCCCCAAAACATAAGCTTCACGGTCCTCAGAATGATCTTCTTAATCGCATACTTGATCTTGGGAATTCTCTACGCGACATGGACATGATAATTTTGCTGTCAAAATCTGTTTTGCTGGAAAGAAGCTAACAGGTACTGTATAAGCATCGTACCTTGAGAGCCAAGGCAATTGCAACCCCGGCGATGAAGAGGAAGAAGGGCATCACGAAGTCAGCCAGCGTGCAACCATTCCACGGTGAATGATCGATTTTTGCATACGCTCCACCAGCATCATCAACCAATATCATCAGCTGCACCAAAAGAAGGTACCAAAACAACCCCAAACTGGTTCATAGCACAGTAGCATGTATATGCAGTGAGTGTTCTCGAGTTTTTGGAACTTACCACAATGGTGAGCCCTCTAAAAGCATCTAAAGTCGCAACCCTTTTGGTCTTCTGCTTCACAGGTAGCTTCTGGTCTTCCTCTCCCTTCTTCGCCTCCATTGACTGATCATCCACAACTGTGTGAACTCTACCATCTTTTTCTTCCACTTGTTCACTGACAGAAACCTTATTTTCTCCGCGGCTGCCTAGTCCTTCCTCCAGCTTCCTTGCATCTGCCATGACTAGCTCTTCACAGGTAAACAAACCTTTCTCCCTATTATCTGGAGCTGAAGTTGATATTAATATACAGTGAAGCGGCCGCCTAGGAGTGCTCACGGTTTGGTTTTGAACCGAACCGACCAGCTCAGTCTAAGAAAATCAAAATCGGACCCAAACCGGTGGAATTTGGTTCGGTTTTAACCGTTAGTTTCGATCATTTTTGGTTCAAAACCATAACCGAACTGGTAGAATTTGGTTTTGTTTTGTTAATTTTAGTCGTTTTATTTGAACTATTTTTCACTTTATGAGCCTCTTTTGATCGGTGTTATGAAAATGCTAGGCGCTAGTCGGGTGGAGATGGTCTTTTAGGAACTAATCGGGAAATAAATTGGATTGAAGGATTAATTGAGAATTATAGATGATTAATCGGGGATTAATTGAATAAGTCGGTGATTTTTAGAACACTGCTTTTGATTGATTATTCGACTTATTGTTTGTTGGCTCAATATTTTTAGACCAAATTAATGAAGATTCATGACTTAAGATGAGGCATCTGTTCAAACCGATAGGTTATCAGTTCAGTTCAATTTTCCCAAATGGTTCGATTGCAACAGAAACAGAATCAGTGTAATTACAACCAAACTGAACTTCTTTGGTTCTATCCGGTTTGGTTTTTGCAGGTCAGTTCCAGTCGGTTCAGCTATATTTTGAGCAGTCCTGAGGCCTGCACAATTAGTTGGCAGAGCAACAAGGAGTGTAAGTGGGTCCTGAAAGATATGGAGAGATTCTTGAAGGAGCAACAAGGACAAACAGATGATCTGGTTTGTGATTCAGACAAATCATAAGGCTTTTTTCGCAAGAAAGACAAGATTCTCCTTTGGTGGTTGGTCTGTAATTGTCTATCATCATCATTAACTTAATTGTTCATCACATCTTGAGTGAGACTGCAACAATTGTGATACCCACTTGTTGCATTTATTGGATTGTGACACCTAATTGAAATTTGGATGATGATTGCAAAAACTTGTAGTGTGTTATTTCACCTTTGGAACCTGCAGTGTTTGTTGTTAATTACTGCAACAACTTATATTTAACCATTTAAATTTGTACTAAGTTTATCAAATTCGGTTAAAATAGATAAAAATCATATCATGCGCATTACATCTGTAATGGTTTATGAGAAAAAAAGTGGGAGGATATCTGTTTGATTGTGCTCATTTGTTTTATTTATTTTTGTTTGCTTCGGTCACTTTCGTTTATAGGGTTGATAGTCTTGCTCTCTTTTCATTTATCTGAAAGTCTGGTATGAGGATGTGTCAGCCAACTTTTGATATAGTTATTCTATCTGTTTGTCCCTAGACTTTTATAAAGTTTGGATTTCAAACAAAAAACAAATTCATATTAGTTTTTACTTAGTCCACACCCACTCATTTTATTTTTTGAAACTAACACATTAAAATTGGTTTTTTCTTTGCAAAGTTGGGACAAAAACTCGCTTTTATGTGTGGTAGTATTCTTGACGTGTAAAGTCTCACATCGAAGATCGAATAAAACTAATAATAATTGACCTTATACCTTTGAAGTTCAATCTTGTAAGTCAATTTTGTTGATTTGAATTTTGTAAAATGCGACCAATTATATATATGTTCTCGTTTATAAATCGCACAATTGTGATGCATACAAAGAGAAAAGACAAGAACAATAGATACAAATTAAGAAGCTAAATTATATAAACAAATATTGACCCATTGTTGATTGAAAATAGAAAATGAAAAATTTAATTTATTTTACTAACAAAGACCATGCAATGTGATTGTGTGGCCGGCTGTATCATATAGTCCACAAGACACATTTGGACACATAAAAATTATCTGCACTTGATCATATAAATATAGGTTTCAATGTTATTAGCCGGCTAATGAAACCAATCGATTTCACGACCGGGTGGAGAACCAAATAGGGCTCGAAAAAAATGTTCAGCTCGAGTTCGGTTTTAGCTTAAATATGCTTGTATGGTTAATGTTTTAAAACTTTCCGATAACCTCTAAATACTTGGTGACAATGAATTGACCGAGTTGTGGGCTGAGTTCTAGAGCTTGTTTTCGATGGTTCAATTTTACCGAATTATCATTTTTTAACTCAGTCAAAACTGGTAGAATTTTATCTTTACATACTTCAAAATTGTTCTATAACATGTGTTTTTGTTTTAACTTGTTTAGGTTATTTGAAATTCTCATTTTACTAAAATAGCATTATTTTTGTTTTTCATGTGATGAGTTTTGCCGATTTCTTCCCCGACCTCTCAAATCTCCTCTTATTTTTTGTCTTGCCGAGTTTTTTTGATCCCAAATTCGAGAACCTTGCCTACAAATTAAGCACTCAACCTCCAGTTTCACTCGAAATTTTTATAAAGTTCAAGTTCGGTCTAATTTTCACACACTTTTTCTCTGTACGATTATTATAAATTGAATTTTATATATGAATTGCATTACTCAAAAATATATAATTAATGAGATATCAAAAGGGTCGGTTCGCGTGCATGATAAATTAAGCCTGAATTTCGGTTCGGCTCATTTATCAAGTAATCGTATTTTTAAACTCGAAACTAAATCACAATCATCGCGAATCAAGTTCGAGCGACCCTTGGACTCCCTGTAAACCAAAAGTGCATGTTGGATTGAACTATGAAGCCACAGAAGCAGAGAGTCATGAGAAGCCAGCGTGACTAGAAGGAAAAAATAAGAAATGGTCTTTTAGAGTCCCACATCGGAAGCGAGGAGGAATTTTGGAGAGAGCAGCAGCTATATAAAGAGAGGCCCAGCCAGTGCAAAAACCACGCAGCCGTGTAGTGAGTACATAGCGAACTATTCTTTCGCCTTTTACTAAAGAATACCGTGTACTCGCTGCGAATAGCGGCATACGCCTATTTTTGGAGGGCCTTTTCAAACGGGCCCAACAATTCAGTTTTAAAATTTATATATGGGCCTGAAGTCCAATAGAAGTGTATGGATTTTGTATGGAAATCATACTTGTATTATTCTTTATTATATACCACTATTATGTTCATCTTTTTTTGTGCTTCTTCGTTAAATTAATTTTCATTTTGTCAGTGTCAACCAAATTATCATTAAGTTTATAACAAGTTGTTTATCGTTTGCCCTTGAACACTTGAGTCTCGAGTTCGAGTCACCATGAACTTGAGTCTCGAGTTCGAGTCACCATGCGGTATTTCACCTTTATTTCTATTTTATGTCACCTTTACTTTTATTTTCTGTTGGGTCTCTCTGTGGGAGTTAAGTGGCAATATTGACCCCTCTTCGACATAAGGGTGTGTCTTGAGCTCATTATTGATACAATAATCTTAAGAACTCTTAAGAATCACAAGTTTGGTGTTGTCTTGCTTCATCATAACACTGTCGAGCTAAAATTTTGATACAATTTGTTGATAAAAAAATAAAATAAAAATAGAACAAGTAGTTGCGAGACTCTATACCCCAAAAACTAACCATCCGTTGACTAGTATTTGGGTAAACTCTTCGATAGTTTGTGGGTCAAACTCTTCGATAGTTTGTGGGTCATGTTAATCGTTGCGGTTGCATGTTTGGCGTGATTTGTGATTTTAGTGGGATGCACTCCAGTGAGAACCAACACGAGAATATTATATGGCAGGGGGACGGGTAGGGACAAGTATTTTTCTGTAATATATAGGGGAAATGTCAGGGAAGTGGTGTAACGAGAGATTGAAAATTATTTTTGCGTCTGCCATATCAACGGCATGTCATCGCATCTATCAGCACACTGTGTTACATGTCGCGCTCATAGCAGTTCGCATGATTCGCACTCTGCCGTACGGTTCGCACCTAATTGTGAACTCGTTTTTAATTAAGGGGTTAAGTGAAAATGACTAATTCTTAAGGGGATGTATATGCCATTTTCCCCATGATTTACGACAATACACACATATGCATGCATAAGTATGTGCTATTTGATAATGATAAAATTAGCGAAAAGAAAAATATTATTAATATTCTTGAGGTGTCCATATTACAATAAAATTAGATAGCTCTGTATAAAGAATAGAACAAACCTGAATAGAAAAACTAGTAATGATCAATACCTAATATGTAATAAATATAAATTAGAATAGACAACAAACTAATTTTTTTTGAAAAATAAAAATGAAATAACTCGATAAATTATTTTTCTTATTTTCTTATCTCGAGTCCTTATGTTTATTAGATCGGGATGTTATAGCAATTATTTAGTAGCAATGCCCAAAAATAAGAAGCACGAAAGTGTAATCAAAGTGGTGAGCAGGTAGGAACTAGGAGTTGTTGAAAATGATGAATTAATCTCCGACACGAAGTCGGAGTAGTCGTCGTCATCGATGCCTGGCTCCAACCGGCCGCCCTCGATGCTTGACAATGCAACATTGTTGACCCTGTTACAAGGATTAGAGATATATAAGAACTTATTTAGACACACATTTGTTTTTCACATTTTATAACATACGTTAGGGTTTGTCTGATTTGTCAATAAGGGAATTATTTATTTAAAATGATAGTATTTTAATTTTCGTAAACTTAAATGAAGATATACTGGAAATTAATGATATGTTTTTTTGAAAATTAGAGTACTTATGACAATTGGGGTTAATGCCCATTAGGGTTAGTCTATCTACATGAGTTTGAGGGGGCTGTTAGATTATATTAAGGCTAAGACCCATTAGGGTTAGCCCATCTATATTAGGTTTTTTTTTCTCTCTTATATTATATTCCTATTACCTCTATAAATAGAGGTCTTTTGTAATTCACAATACACAATCAATAATATTCATATCTTATTTCTATCAGTTTCGAACTCAACATAAGTTTGATGTCTCTCATTCGATCGGAGTCAAATCAAGGTAATTAATTAATCTTCAAAATTAACACCCGACGGTTTGAGTCACACTTTTTTAAAAGAGACAGTGGGATCGAACCATGATGTGGGTATAAGATGGGGAGAGATTTTGAGTGAATTAAGAAATTGACGTAATTCTTCAAAAAAATAAATAAATATAATACATGCATTTAATTGGGATGGGGACGATTATTTCTTGTCCTATCTCTTGGTAAAAAATCTTTTCAAGGCCATTAAAAGTTTTTTTTTCTTTTCATTTACACAATTTGAATAATTTTGGTACTAATTTTTAAAAATTGTTAGGCGCTAGATGGAAAGAGAGAGACTTCATGGAGACTATTGAGATTAGTCAAGGATTAATTAAAGATTAATCAAACAAATAAGAGATTTTTACCTGCGTGCATGATGAAGAATAACACCGGCGTGTATGATGAGCAGCTCAATAAGCTCGGCCGACTTGGGCTCGACACTATAAGCTTTCTCGTACTTTTCCTCCAAAGCCTCTCCAGACATCACAAAGTATGCCCCATTTACCATTATGTCCCCTTCCGACCTCCAATTCCACTCCTTCCACTCTTCTTCCTCGGTCTCCACCCTCTTCGTCACCTGCCACGTCGAAGATGTGAATATGACCACCAACTTAAATAATAGTTCGAATCTCTACCAGATTAGTTTGAGCTTGTAGATGGATTGAGTTTCTAACATACACATAGGCAAGCTCGACATGCTTACTACAACATACAAGCAAAAGAAGCTGATAAAAACTGATACACGTTAAAGAGAGACTAAACTTCAACGACATACAAGTTAAAAGTTGAAAACTCAAACTGATAGATAAACGTGACCTTACCTCTTTGGCATGACTGTCCTGAGGGGCAGTGTAGCGGTTACCCTGACTGTTAATAGTTGGCTGACCGCTACCTCCGATGGCGTACATCTCCCAATGCGTGTAATCATTATTAACGACGTGGATGTAGC
>JAYMTP010003096.1:0-17783 GCA_036897365.1 Geranium brycei | reverse complement strand
TGGAGAGCCTCGAGAAACTTGTCGTGCTCCAGATCGGTCTAGCTCTCTCTGGACTTGGTGATGGTGTAGGGTTTCCTGATCTTCTTGCTCAGATCCTCTGCTGCCGCGTTCCCGAACTGCCCAATTCCCAGAATCTCTATACCCGAGGAATCCAAGTAAAACCCATCTCCCTGATTCGGGTTCTTCAAAACCATCGGGAAAAAAAATCGCCGAAACTCGTCGAAATCGGCCAAATTTATCGGTTTCGGGTTCGAGATATAGAGAATAGAGATGGTGAGGCTTTCTGGTGTTTGCTGATGTGATTGGCCCATTTTTATAACATAGACTTTTGCTAAGAAGAGAGGGAGAGGAGTGAGAGGGTGGCATATCTTTGAAAATTAAATGAATTGTTAAGGATATTTTAGCCATTTCACATGTAAAAAAATGTTTAAAACTAACAGAATTGGACAGAAAGTGCAAAGTGAAAATTTTGCACATCTTAGGCGTAGTCAGGTGAAAAAAAAAATTATAAGTGTAGTCAGGTGAAAAACAACCATATCTAGGTGTAGCCACCTAAAATTATCCCTAATAAGATTTCTGACGTCCAAAGATTGACAGTGTATTTTCAGGACATGTTATCTTCTAAAACTGTAAATAAACATTTGGGAAAAGTTCCCTTAAGTATCCCGAAAAAAAACTTGTTTTATAGAGTTTCCGAACTTGTCAAACTTTTTATTTGACCTTAACGGAGTTAGTTTTTGGTCAAAAGTCAGACCATTTTTTTATAAAAATGTCAAAAATACCATTCTATACCCAAGTATGTTGACTCGCATAAGCTTACAACTCCTTTCTCTTCTTCACAAACGCAACGGATCTACAAGCTCAGACCCTTCCTCCGTACCTGCTGGTGTTCGTCGGACAAGTGGCGTCGATAGAGCACCGGTTGAACCAGCACGGGCTAGGCGGTGACAAGGGGCCATCGCTCTGTTTTCTCGAAAATTTTTACAGAGATTTGATTTCTTCACTGAAACAGAGTACACTATTAACCCCAATTTTTCACAATCAACACCCAAAAAATCAATCAAAACATCAACAGTAGCAAATTAGCATGTCCCATAACAAAACCCATGAACCCAAAATTCAAAAATCAATCAAATTGAAGATTTGGAGAAATGGGTTGTTTGATAGAGACTCGATTGTGGGTCGGTGATGAGGTTTTTTTAGGTGTTTCTGTGATTTCGTGCACCAGTCTCAGGGCCACGAGCTTGGGCCACATCCCAGGACCCAAAGAAACATCGCCGAAACTAACTGGCCGGCAGCGATGTGCAAGTTCGAGAAGTGGCGGATTGTGCATCGTCCATTCTTCCAACGCCGACCTCGTCGCCGAATCTGTCACAGAAGACGAGTCGTGCTGAGCCCAGTCCTCACCGCCAGGGATTTCGACGCGCGTCGCGTGGCCGAGTCAGCGGCGGTACCGCCGCCGCCCGCGCAGTCCGACTTTGTGGAGCTGGACACGACGAAGGCGGTAATAAGAGGGCTGAGAGAGGAAGGGAACGATTTCAAGGTCGTGAGCCTGTGCGGCGTGGCCGGGTGGGGAAGACGAGCCTCGCCAAGAACGTCAAACTCAGAGTGTGGGCCTCGCTGCTCAAGGAGAAACTCGACGAGCGCGAGAACATGCTCATGATTCTGGACAATATGTAGGAGGATCTGCCTCCTAACAACGTTGGAATCCCCAGCAGAGATCAGATCAAGAACAATTGCAAAGTCTTGAGTTTGGGCTTGAAGAGGGAGAAAAAAGAGAAGAACAAATGGCAAAGTTTTGAAAATTGAATGGTTAATTAAGGGCATTTTAGACTTTTCATTAGTAATTTAACACTTTTAGGGTGAAGTGAAAATTTTGACAAGTTTGGGGACCCCATAAAACGAGTTTTTTTTCCGGGGGCGTTAAGTGAGAATTGGGTAAAGTACGAAGGAGGTAAGTGAACTTTTTCCTAAACAAATCTAGAGAAAAATGTTGTCCCGTGTTAAGAGAGGTGCACTAGGCTCTTGGAAAGGAAAGTTCGACTTGACCGTTGCCCCGATGGACGACTACGTCATCATTATTGGAATGGAGTTCTTACGCACTTACCAGGCATTCCAGGTTCCCAGTGCCCCATTCGAACCCCTTTATTATTACCGCCCCCACGCCGACCCTCGTAATGGGTACAACTTACCCACCTGTCACCTTTGACGCTTCCGCCCTATGTACTATGAGAAACTCAAGTATCCAACACCGACCCCCGCACATGCGTCAACAACCCCAACGACAAACTTTAATTGATTGACCCACTCGGCTCAAGGAGCCCCGAAGAAGACCCCGGCCTCGATACCTCCACCCGTGACGACAACCGTTGCGGTGACTTACGCCTCTGATCGTGGAACCGTACGTTTCTCTCAAACACCGAAACACGGCTGACCCTTTCCCGTGATGGCGAGAATGAAGAACCCCTCGCTGAGGGAACTGTCCACGAAACAAGATTCGCTCCACACCAAGAATACTTGGTCAAGTAGAGAGATTTACCTGAACACGTAGCAACGTGGGAGCACGGCATCGCAATCCCACGTGCTTGCATCTAAGCATATCATACCAGTTATTGACGAGGACGTCAAGGGCTTCCGCAGGGGAGAATGTCACGTCTGGATATTTTTCTCCTGAAAACGGCCCGAGACGTGACTAACGAACTCTCTCCCAAGTTTTCTGGAGAACTTCCCTCTTCCTCATATCGTTATGCGACTTCACATCTAACCGCCACAACGTCTTTTAGAGGCTAACTATGGAAAGTCTCCCTAACGTTTAACGATTAATCGACACTCGAACACGTCCAACGACCATTAAAATGTCCAACTAAGGCTCATTATTGCCTTGCCCCCATTGACTGTCAAATACGCCTAACGCTCGAACACCTAACCCGCGTGTGGCCTGGACCACCTTGCCTGCGACTATTCGTCCAACAACACGATTGGCTCGCAGACACCTTTTCGTTGCCAAAAATGGCCCAAACGGCTCAGAATCGCTCAAGACTGCCCCGAATGGCAAGAACGGCTCGAAAACCACCCAACTTGCCCAAAATGGCCCAACCTCTGCCTAAACCGAGACACGACTCGTCTCGCCCACTATGGTGCTCGACCACACCCAAGTCTTAGCTCCCGAGCCGATCGCCTCGACAACGCAGTTGGCCCACGGGCACACAAATCCGCCACCCACGCACGGCCTTTTAACACATACGACTTCTGTTTCTAGCTTGACCATGCCAGACCGCCATCTCCCCGCTACGACGCTAACCCGAAAACGCCAGCTCATGAAGCCTACTCCTTCCGTGCACCTCCGATAAAGCCAACCAATCTCCCATGCTGACCCGACAAGACAAAACGCTTAAACCCGTCAAGACCCCGGCCCACCAATACTAGTTTACCAAAGACCGGTCTTCCAACCGATTACTATAAATGATGGCCCGACAACGCCGGCATGTTAAGACATCGTTTCGACGATGCTGCCTCGCCAAGACGCCAAGAAGATCGCTCAGAAAAGCCCAAGCTTTGCAGCCCAAATCTGAAGTCTTCAACCTACAAATCTCCGACGAACCTAAACAAGACGACGACCGGATACATCCTACTTGCTCACCAATAAAGATCTCTACCAATTAATTAGATATTACTTTCATTTATAACTCTCTTGCAAACTCCATAAACAAGCTATTCCTCTCACTTATATTCTTCATCGAATCTCAAGCACAAAGGTTGCTCGATCACTATCAATAAAAATCTAGCTCGTGACTTCCCAGCCCTTTATTTTATTCATACTTGCGCTTTATTTATTTATTTACTATTGTTCCTCGTCGATCCCAATCGACCCGACCACTACCAGCAGAAGCTAACAAAATCTCCTTCCTCTCTTGTTGGCTAGGGATGGCAATGAGGTGAGTTCGGGGCAGATTTGACAATTCTGTCCCTGTTCTCATTAGAAACAAGACAGAGATTCCCCGTTTTCAGTTTCTAACAAAAAATAATGATAAAATATATTTATTTTTATTATAATTTGTATTAAAACTATTACTTTTATAAATAATATACATAAAAATACTAGTATTTCATTAAATACGTATTATAAAATATTATTGTAAAAAATATATTTAAAGATATTATTTTTCATTAAATATGTATTTTAAAATATAATTTTAAATTTTAAAAATATATTTTTAATATATCGGGGCTGAGTGGGTCGAAATGGGGCTGAGATACCTCACCCCGTCCCTGCCTCATTGTCGTTCGGGTTCAAGGATCCCCGCCGGAGACAGGGAATATTGTCATCCCTATCGTTGACTCTTACCAACCCTTACACTAACTGTTTCCCACCCAAATCCACCTCGATTCTCCATTATTCCGTCCGAAAAGATGCTAAGTGACTCTCTTAAGGCCACACGATCCACCCAAAAGGATCTCATCCTTGCATGAAGCCTACTACGATGAGGGGTCACCCATCTATAACTAGTACTAAAAGTAGATTCGGAAGCAACAATTGAAATTGCAATAGCTAGAGAATCTCTAGCTATATTTTTGCAAAGTGAGTCACTTAAACCCATTAGCTTGTTTTTCACCATACCAAGATGTCGAATTCCACACTCGCATTTCTTGGTATATTTTTCTCTCGCAAATGATGGTTTACCTCATACGTCAATTGCACATCACCCGCTTTGCTAACAATGAATCAAATGCAGACATGAAACTATCATATGAGGAATTAGAGATGACATTGCTTAACATAGTATATAAACACCCTTCACTCTACCTTTGCATTGCATCAAGGCCTTGTCTTGTAGAATCGCTTGCTTGATACTCCTCAAAAAGTGCATGGTAAAGTGATATTATATTCTCAAGCTCTAAAGTAGATTGACTACCACAAATTTGAAGAAAAAAGAACAATTTGAAGAAAAAAGAACATTGAAGGGTCTTATATCATCTTATGGGAGTGTAAGGTGTAATCTTATCTTGGTGTAATCTTATCTTATGGAAGAATAAAAAAAATACTTGTTGCTATATCCAGCGTAGAATCTGAATACTGAGTCATGCCATTTGCTACGTGTGGACTTGTATATTTAAAGCAATTACTTCAAGAAATCAAACTTGCATAGATTACTCTAATTAAGTTATTATACGACACCAACACAAGTTGGGCCAAGTGGTAAGGAGCTCACTTAACACATGTGAGGTCCTGAGTTCGAATCTTGGTACATGCTAGTAGTTTAGGATGTCTTCAATTATTGCTGATCAAAAAAAAAAAAGTTATTATACGACAATTCATAAAACTTCTACGAAAATTTTGCATAAGCTATATTTATAACAAGGTTTGTGCATATAAATTATATGCTTCACCATTTGAGAATGTTTTAGATATTTACGGACTCGAACCTACACAGAGGGCTTCGGTTTTGGACTCGTGACATATAGGCTGGGCTCGATTCTTGTGGGCCTTGTGACCCATAAAGAATAAAGCGCTCGTAATTCACGGCTGGGGTAGAAATTTCCCATGACCCAAACAAGGAAGTCTGGAGATCCATAAATCGCCGAGAACGACAGTTACGAGATATTTTCCATTTTCACCACTACCTCTCTCCCCAATTCGTCTTCATCAAAATCCCCAATTTCTTGTCAACCTAACCCTAAAATTACGGTGACAATCGTCGATTCCGATCCGGTAAGATCATCTTTTTTTGTTTTGTTCTTCTTCTGATTAATCGATCGCTCGTGCATGATTGCGTATCAATTTTTGATCGCTCAAAACCCGATACCCAGATCCTCAGATTCATGAATTAAGCATTGATAATCTTGTTCTTGTGTACCTAGTTTTCTAGGGTTTCATTTTTGAATCCGTGTTGTTTCGATTCGATTCAACATGGATGGTAACAAAGATGATGCTTTGAGATCGCTGAGGGTCGGAAAAGAAGCGCTTGAAGCTGGGGATCGAGTTCGCGCTCTCAAGTTCATCACCAAAGCTCGTCGTCTCGATCCAACGCTTCCTGTGGACGATCTGTTATCGTCGATACAGAAGGAATCTGATGGGCCATCTGGGTTGCCTCCGTTGAAGCCTTTAGGTAAAGCTGCGGTTCGCCGGAAGGTGCCGTCGAATGGGTCGTCTTCAGCTAGCTCTGTGCAGTACACCGATGAACAAATCACGATCGTACAGGAGATAAGGAAGAAGAAGGATTATTATGAGATTTTGGGGGTGAACAAAAGCTCCAGCCTTGAGGATGTTCGAAAAGCTTATAGGAAATTGTCTCTGAAAGTTCATCCTGATAAGAACCAGGCACCTGGTGCCGAGGAAGCATTTAAATCTGTATCTAAGGCATTTCAGTGCCTTGGTAATGAGGAGAACAAGAGAAAGTATGATCTTACTGGGTCGGACGAACCAGTCCAAGCGAGAATGCCAGGCAGGAGAGGAGCGCAATACAATGGCGGGTTTTATCAAGGCGATGTTGATGCGGAGGAAATATTTAGGAATTTCTTCTTTGGAGGCATGCCTCCTAGCACACAGTTTCAAGGTTTCAACTTTGGAGCTGGAGCGAGGCAGAGAACTGATGATCATGGCTCTGGAGGGTTCAATATACGGGCATTGATTCAGCTGCTGCCTATTTTGTTGATTGTATTGTTCAACTTCCTTCCTTCCTCGGAGCCGATATATTCACTTTCAAGGGCTTATCCTCATCAGTATCGGTTTAACACCCCAAAGGGTGTAAACTACTATGTGAGGACTACGACTTTTGAGCAGGAGTACCCATACGATAGTCCAAAACGGGCTGCTCTAGAAAACTCAGTTGAGCGAGATTACTTCAATACTCTGGCACAGAATTGCCGCCTTGAGATGCAGCGTAAACAATGGGGCTTTATTCGTGAGACACCACATTGTGACATGTTAAGGAACTTTGAGACATCAGCCTGATGACTTTTTCCTAAGGTTGAACCTATCTTCATGCCTTTTGTTTTATATATGCATTACTTACTTTTTCTTGTGAAGGTATAAGATGCAACATAACATGTTATCTTCATCCTGTTATTTAGTGTATTTGGTGCCTAATAAGTTATTTTTTCACAGTTCTATATAGACCCTGAAACCATATCAATTCAAATATTGAATATCTAGTCCTTTTATTTTGGAATACATGCTATTTGAATTATTTTACTCATGTCGTGTATTAAGTGAGGTTATAACTTTTCTGGTGCTACGGAATCGAACTCGTCACTTAAATCAGTATGGCGCATTCCTAGTCATTTGTTGTTAAATACATATCAATGTATCAGTTACTACTCACCTGGTGCGTGAGGTTTAATACTTCACCGTTTCACTCGGCCTGTGGTTGATGCATCATTGTCCTGATATGTGTGGATTTAATTATTCTCTTGTCGTGTATTAGGTAAGGTTATAACATTTCTGTTGCTTTGGATTGAACTCTTCTCGACTGATACATCATATGCCCAGTCAGTTTGTGGTTAAATACATATCAATGTATCAGCTACTACTCAGTTAGTGGGTGAGGTTTATTGACTGTTTATTGCATAATTCTATTGTTTGACTTGGCCTGCGGACGACGTATTGCTGTCCCGATGTGTGTGGATTAGTATTACAGTATTGTAGCCGCAGAGTGTGTTTTTAGCTTTCACCTCATTGGTGCTACAAGATGTCCTGTTTTGCCATTAACTCATTGTTGTTACAAGCTGTCCTGTATTTCTTAGATTACAAAGTTGCTCTTCTGGTTTTGCGATATTTTGTGGAAATCCTTTGTATATGCTTGAATTTGTGATATACATATACACAAATGTATGGAACTTGTTTTTGAGGTTAATTGATTTTATGTTGCAGATATTTTTCTAGATGTGCTGCTTCTCAGCAACCTGGGGTGTCATTTTCTCGGGAAAGTGTGGAATTCTGCAGGAGATGAAGAATTATGGAATTTTTGTGATGTCTGCAACTACTGCTTCTTAGTTTGATGAACCTATGAATGAGGCTCTTTATTGAAATGTTGAGGAGTAAATTTCTTTCGAAGTCCCAATGAATTAGATAAGAAATATACATGCATGAATGTGTATTCAAGTATAGTGTAGCTCCTTCCAGATCAAGTTGTATCAAAGTTTTTATGAACAAATGAGAAATTATGTTTCTAAATAATTTAGGAATGGATCTATTATTTCTCAGATCATATGAATATAATTCTGTTAACCATGACCAAATTACTCATATTTTGTTTGACAAGTTAAATTTAATAAGCCTTTGTAAATATATTTTTTGTATTATCTAAATAGGGCTGTTCACGGTCTAATTTTGCATCGGTTTGGTTTAAGAAAATAAAAATCGGTTTGGTTTTAAGAAAATAAAAAACAAAAATTGAACTAACGAAATTTGGTTTGGTTTTAAACATATCAATTTTTAATTCAATTTAGTTTGTTATGAACCGAATTTTATGAAATTCTCACATTTTAAACTGTTTTAAACTATTTTTTTTGAAGGAAAACGAATTTTATTTAAAAAATAGCAACTAATCCGGCATCAAGCCGGACAGCTAAAGCTACAGATGGTGGAATAGACCGCTCACCATAATCCCAAGTACTGTTAGTTAAAATAAACTTGGTCAATTCGTGAATCACTTGATTACAAGAACGACGAGTAAAAGATATTGAAAAATCTAACCCGTGAGCAGAAAGAATGTGCTTACAGTCACAGATAATGCCCCCGAACATGTTTCTAACTTGTTATTCTTGCCGGACATGGTCCACCACCCTAAGGCGGTCAGATTCAAACACCACCTCTGTCCAGTTCTTACCTTTTGCCCATGACAAAGCTTCTCTGACACCTACAGCCTCCACCTCTTCGGAATGAAGATGACCCGAAAAGCGTCTACAGAGAGCTCCCACAATTTGACAACTGAGTCCCTACTTCCAAGCCCTACACTCAAATACCCTCTCTCTGCATCTATTCCCCCATCAACATTTATCTTTAGTCTTCTCGGGTCCGGAGGGACCCAGACTCTCGGAGACGCTGGCACAAGTTGATCTGCTCCCGAGGTTCCTCCCGAGGGTTTTGACGTTGCCCAGATTCTCCGGAGCCCTTCTGTTGTCGTTGCCACTTTCGCCGGATGGAAGACTTCCCCTTTTCCAAACAGATTGATTCCTCGCTCCCCATACCGCCCAAAGATTGATCGCCCACAGGCTTGCTTCGTCCTCCCCCTCCACCCAAGAAATTCAATCGCTCATTATTGGGTCTGACCCCATTTTCTCTCGGATTCCTCGTAGGATTATGTCCTCTCAAATAGGGCACTACTCTACAATGACCAAATTACTTAATTTTTCTGCCTAAATTATAGACTCATGGATGGCCGGCTTAACTCGGGTGGCGAAAGAATTTTTAAAACTAGATTTAAATTTTTATTTGACAAGTTAAATTTAATTAGCCTTTGTAAATATCTTTTTAAATATTATCTAAATAGGGTCGTTCACGGTCTAATTTTGCATCGGTTCGTTTTTAAGAAAATAAAAAACTGAAATCGAACTGACGAGATTTGGTTCGGTTTTAAGCATATCAATTTTTCATTCAGCTTGATTTGTTATGAATCGAATTTTATGAAATTCTCACATTTTAAACTGCTTTGAACTATTATTTAACTTATCGGATTTACGTTGAATTTATTTCCATGAAATGTTCATATTTTAGACAGATTTTGACCTATTAGACTCAAAATCATTTTAGTCCTAATTAATAAGACATGATGACTTAAAATGAGTAATGTGTACAAATCGATCGATTTTCAGTTCAACATAGTTTTTATCGGTCATCGTTTTATTGAACCGAATCAATTCGATTCTTTTCAGCTCATTTATTTTTTGAGTCGATTCGGTCATTTTTGGACACCCCCACTTCTAAATATAAAATTTCAAATAAGTAAAACACGTGTTAGTGTTGAAGCAGTGAATTTTAATTTTTAAACAGTAGTGTTGAAACTTAAATAGAGTAATAAAACTATAGTTATAAACAAACTTAAATTAATTGTTAAACGAATTAAATATTTTATCAATAGTTTGACTAGTTTGTTATTCACATCCGACGTGGTTGAGCCACGTATACAAATAACCTGACGTGGCAATGTTTTGTTGACTTTGGTGCTCGTCAAGCTCAAGGCCCGCGTTGACGACTTGTGACCCGCACTGTCTGAACCGAACCCGACCCGCAGTCTATATATATCGAGCTCTCCATCTTCACAGAGCTTCCCTTAAACCCTAATTCGCGCTTCTCTGTTTTGAAAACTCTAGCCTCTCTCTCCCGAGCCACCATGGTACTCTCTCTTATCTCTGCCTGTTTATGGTACTCTATTCGATTTCATGTCTCAATTGATTGTTTATGTATTCGATTTCTTGTCTCAATTGATAGTTTGTGATTGTTGAGTTGTTTGTGTTTTGAATTTGTTGCAGACAGCAGAGGCAGTGAACCCTAAAGCCTACCCTTTGGCGGATGCTCAGCTCACGATAACGATCCTCGATCTCGTTCAGCAAGCTTCCAACTACAAACAGCTCAAAAAGGGTGCCAATGAAGGTCAGTGATTTTTGTTGTTGTTGAAATTGGGTCTCATTTTTGTTGTCAAGGTCTGATTTTGTTTTGTGGGTTTTGACTGTTTCAGCTACCAAGACCCTCAACAGGGGCATTTCAGAGTTTGTTGTGATGGCCGCGGATACTGAGCCCCTCGAGATCCTCTTGCACCTTCCCTTGCTTGCTGAGGACAAGGTACTTCTAGCATATTGTACATTTCTAATGATTTGATTGATTTTGCTGGATATGTGATTTTATACTAACCCCCTTGACAGGCTACACAACACACACACAAGTTCCGGTTTTGTGCATTTCATATTGTAATGTGATTAGAAATGTGTATTTTAGCTTGCAATGTGATCTGATGGGTTATTATTATATGGATGTTATGGAACTATAGAGAAAAGGATTCTATTATGCTGCAAATTGTTGACATACCCTTTTAAAGTTTATTGAGAACCAAATTTTCTTTGCTGGTGATGGGCTGTTGGAAGATTGTGACCGACCATTATTTTATTTTTTGAAAATTATATCATCAACTCTCTACCCATAAACCCCGTTCGAACACACACGACCTCGCTACTGCGAGTGTGAGTCTGAAACCGTTGGGGTGTCCCATTAGGACTGATTTTGTTTTTCATATGTAGTGTAACTGCAAGAAATTCATATATTTGATTTTCATTTCATTTCATTGCTATACATGTGTGCTCTGTTCTGGTTTATTGGTAAAAATGATGGAAAATAATTTCATAAAATTGAGCATTTAAATATATCAGTAATTACTTTGTAAATTGTAATAATATATGTAACCTATGTTGGTTATATTTATTCACCAATATTTTTTGGACCTGACCTTAATCAAATTAAAGGAATACTAATTCATCCGCTACAAAGTTGTGGTCATGACTCATGTATATCAGTTGTTTCTGAACGTTTGTACACACAATTTGCCCTAACCCTATCCATTGGGTTGAGATTGTTGACAGACTCACTTGTCTTCTTCTTTACTGTGTGTGGTATTTATTATTATTATTATTATTATTATTCCCGTGTCAGTCTATTCGAGCTCAAGTTCTTCAGAGCTCATTTTGAGTTTTCCTTGACAGTTAGCTTTTGTGTAAGCCATAAATCAAAGTTAGCTATGACATTTTCTGATTATATGATGTATTTGGGGTCATGTTAACTGTTTTATCTGGGTTTTTGCAGAATGTGCCGTATGTATTTGTCCCCTCAAAGCAAGCACTTGGTCGGGCATGTGGAGTCACAAGACCTGTTATTGCTTGTTCAGTGACGACCAATGAGGCTAGCCAGTTGAAGTCCCAGATACAGCAACTCAAGGTACATTAATCTGTTTCTGAACCATTTCTATCAATAATTCTCCGGGCGTCTTTATTTTGTATGTTAAAGTTGATATTGGATTTCAATTGTATGTTGAATTACAGGATGGGATTGAGAAGCTGTTGATCTGAAGAAGTGTCATGGGTTTATGTAATTCGGTGTGATGGGTCTCTTGGATTGTGGTGGTCGCTCCTTTAGAGGCTTTGACTGATGAAGTTGTGCCACCAGGACAAGTTTTTACTTCCTTTTTTTGGATTTTGGGTACTCTTATTGTGCAATTGTTAGACAAGTAACATAAACTTCATATGTTCTTCAAACTTATTGATAAGTTCTCTTTTTATCTGTTTAACATCACGTGCTTTTCTTGATTTTTTTTATCATATTTTATCAGGTGAGAATTGCGAAAACTAGAACTCTTTGCCCAAGTAATTTTTTTTGCAAGTTTTAACTTTGATAAATCCACTCTCTCAAATATGTAGTTTTCTAAGAACCAATATTATCATGATTAATTGTATGGATGACAAAAATATCCTAACCGGTCTAGCAGAGCATGATGGGTCACTATACGTGTTCCGAATTTAGAGACTTCTATCACTAAATTCATCATGAACCCGCGTTGATTACCTTGAGTTCTCAAGCACAAGCCTGCTCAAACAAACCCTAGTAATAAACCTAATTTTGATTCTCGGCGTTGCTATTTCCATCTGGGAGGTCCATTCTATTTTTAGGTTTTGATTTTGGGGAATTTGACTTCATCACATCAATGCGCCATGATGAGTCCTGCTATGGAGTGGGGACCGGACAGAGACTCTTATATAACAACAAACTCAACAGCTAGTGTTCAGACACCAAGGACAAATCTTTCAGGCCAGCCCTCACATTCACATGACTCAGACTTGAGATATGTCGATATTTTCTTGATATGTTTTGCCATTGTTTTAAAAAAAACACTAGACAAACGGAGAGTTTCCTAGAAATCAATCAGAGATTAACATAGAATTAATTGAGCACTAATCGAACAAGCGTGGGGTATAAATAACATTCAGGAGAGAGGGTCAAAAGACTATGGTTTGAAAATTTAAAACACAGTAAGAGCATTTTAGTCATTTTAACATTAATTTTTAACAGATTTTATCGGAAGTTAGTGCATAAGGGCAAGTGAGATAAATTGCCAAAGTATAATTTTAGGGGGTGTTATGTGTGATTTGACTATTCTACGGAGTGCTATCTGAAATTATCCTTTTTAAAAAAGGCCAGAGTGAGGAAATTAATCAAAAATTAACATAGGATTAATTGAGCACTAATCAGATAGGCAAGGGATATTTAGAACACTTTGTGTTGCCCTGATTTAGTCTCCAAGTAGCATCAGAAAGGGTCAACCTAGGTAAAATAAAAGCACTATTATTAATCGTGTAAGTGTAGCATTCCTCTATTAACTCAACCAATCAACACAACCCCCAAAGACCAATTCCTCCGAGACCAAGTAAACTAATAACTTGAACCAGATTTGATTATTTTGGAAGACTTACCTAATTTAATTTCAAGCCAACCAGTAAAATTAGAATGAACCAAGCCAGTCTGTCAACATTATGTACATATGGAGATAATGCAATAAATTGAATCAACCATAGACTGATAAAACATTAACCTCTCACGTAAATTTGTGTAAAAAGCATGTTCATAGATACATAAATTGGATCCAACTACAAGAAACATAAATCAATATCCAAACTCCAAATATCATGAAGTGATAACAGCTAAACAGAGAAAAATTAAACCAAATGGAGATCAAAGAACATAAATACCTAAAGATTGAATTTGACGCCCAAGTCCAACCATCCGCTTCCGAGGCACTGAGTTTCTCTTCCCATGGAAGAATCTCAAATGTATCTGATCTGAACCCGAAAAATGCCTGATTCTGGACTGGAAATCAATCAATCAATCAATCAATCCTGGGTCTCTCCCTTCTTCGTCAACCCATCGCCTTCCTTGTTCTCCAACAACTTCCCGGCTTCCTCGTCGGCTTCCTGAATCTTCTTCTGTGCCTCCTTGGCCTTCAAAGCCTGGAGCTTGGAGTGATTGTAATAGGCAACCCCCAAAAACGCGAGCCCGTACCCAACCAAATTAATGGGCGTCACCGTGTCCTTGATCACGGACCAGGAGAAGGCGATCAGGAGCCAATCCTTGACCACCCCGGCCACATTCATCGTCAAAGCCGACGTCTTCCCCACGAGCAGAAACACAGCCAGGTTCAAAGCAAAAGCACACAAGGAATTGGTCCCGAATATCACATAATCGAAATTGAAGCTCGAAGACTCCATCAAAACAGGCAGCTCCACAATCATCCACGGCACAGACAAGAACGCCAGGCAACAGGGAGCGACATAGTAAAGCGAAGTGATCGGGTTCAGAGTAATACCCTTTGAAGTCAGCAAGATCTGGATCAGGACGAGCCTGGTGGCCTCAAAAACCACCGCGCCGAGCTGCAACATAACCCCCCAGGTATCGAATTTGGCCTCTCCATAAGCAGCAATGGCGACCCCGACCGAGATCGAGACCATATTCGCCATTGTATCGCTCCTGAAACCCTCGCGCTTCAGAGAAACTCCGATCGAGTACACGGCGACGGGCATGAGGGCCTTGAGCGTCTGGATGAAGGAGACGGAGAGGTAGATGTAGGCCGAGTTGGAGAGCCAGAGCGAGAGCGAGTACAGAGCCCCGATCGGGACCACGGACCTGAGGTACACGTCGCGCGACATCGACACGGGCTCGACGAGCTTGAAGACGTTGATGATGAGGTAGGCAAGGGAGGAGCAGAACGCCATGTGGACCATGGTGAGCGAGATCGGGAACGGCCAGTTGTACATCTTCTTGTCGAGGATGTACTTGTTGTAGACGATGACCGTGAAGCTCAGGAAGATCCAAATCCCAACATAGGCGTACGATAGCAGGATCTTCTTCACCACGCCCTCGCTCAGAGACCCTCCCTTCCCCATCTTCGTCGGATCTGGAAGAGAATCGGAGAAACCCTAACCCTAGATCCTCACAAAATTTGGGGATTTTTGGTTTTTGAATTTGTTTTTCTTCAGAGAGTTGCAGAGACTCTGTGGAGATGATTTCATTTTGGGGAGGTTTTATAAAATACTGGAGTTGTTGCTCTGGTGGGGTTCACTCGGAAAATAACACACCGGACGAGGGGTATTTTGGTAATTTATCAATTTTGCCCCCTTCGAATCTGGGATTTTAGTTTGTATATTCCTTGTCAAAATTTAAACGTGTGATTTTATTTCTTTACAAATTTGATCGATTTTAGTCCAGTCTTGGCTCACCGTATTAATTAAATTAAATTCAATAATTGAATGGTGGTTTTAAATCTCATATTATACTTAATTTTTTTCGACCGTAAATTTTTTTTTTATTGATTAAATAGTAACTAACTCACCTTAAGTTGAAGTTACCGATGATAAAATATACTTCTTACCATAATCTCAATTACTGTTAGTTAAAATAAACTTGATCAATTTGTAAGTCAATTACTGTTCTGTATAATCCTTTAATAATAACAATTATATCTGGCACAACAATTATATATTATATTTTGGTGAATATACATTTATCATTTCCTAGACTTTTAATAGAGTCACGTGATTAACTTTCTACCTGGCACGCAAGCTCACGTGATTGCCTCAACCAATTCGAGACGCTTTTCGAGGAAATAGAAAATTTAGGGGCAAAATGCTAATTTTAGTCAACGCTTTTGGAGTATCTTACCATTCCATAATAGCAATTAGACCGAAATAAAAGAAAATACCAAAACACATATAATAATCTATTTATTTATTTATTGATTATTAATTAATTAATGTATCGCTCCAAAAAAATTATTACCATCATCTCCCCACACACTGACTTTTAATATATTTATCGGCAACTGATAAGCACTACTCAACAACTTGTTTGAATTTTGTGTGTTTAATTAAAAAAATCATTTTTTAAATAAAATTATTGGATAGATTACGTACTGGAAAGATCATTGTATTATTGGATGATTTCAAATTACGTACTGGAATTATTGGATGATTTCAAATAAAAATCATTTGTAAGACTATAGTTCGTCGTGGAAACTGGTTTTGGATAATATATATAAAATTGAACATTTTTTATTCGGATAATGTGATTGTTTATATCTTGATATTAATTTTTATTTTCCATCCATTAAATCAGTCATAACTATAGTTAAATACACATGATTAAGTACATTCAAATTATTTATCAAAAAATCAATTCAACTCTCTACCATTAACTTAAAAAGAAACAAAGATTTATGTCCATGAATTTAAAAGTTACTGTTGATAGACTGTGTATACATAGACCCCAATAGTACATTATATGTGATAAATGTTTGTTCATATTTATTGGTATAAGTGATTGTAATAATTTGAAGATTTTGAGATATTTGTTAATTTTATCAACTTATGAAAATAAAACAACAATATATTTTGCGATCATCATATCGAACTTGAATATATTGTATTAATTGTCTGATAAAGTATTCACCCGTATTACTGACCCATATAAATATTTTACACCAAAACTTTTTATTATCAGAAAATAATATATTCTCGATCTATATTTGCAAATTTCATTTCAATAAAGTGACCAATAGATTTTTAATCCTATAATTTTACATCTGGTCATCTTTTTTCCCTAAGTAATTAACAATATAGTTTTCTTCAATTAAAATATTGTGAATTGTGACATTAAATATGGCTACATTAATGGGGAGATTAGTGTAAAGCAGATCTAACTTTATTGTAATATTGGGAAATCACATGCATATAGAGGGTTTAACTTAGATTATAAATAAAGTTGATATATTCAATTGATAATTATGCAGTACAAATATAACAAATGGAACTTTTGTGTAGTAAATATATATATGGTTTTTGGAATTGGCACAACCCAGAAACACATGTCATAATCACTGACTTTTGAGTAATGGAAATAGTCTAATGTATATAACCTAACGCAATATCACCTAATATTCGATTTCCAATAATGCATTAGTAACAAATTTTGAAATTTCAAATCCATCAACTTGACATTTAATTATATATGAACCCATTCATATATTTAGAAGAAACAAAGAGAAAATAAACTTATACCTTTGAGTAATGTTCAACGTGAAACAATTACTATGAGTTATATGATATTTTTATTTAATTTTCAAATTTGTTTGGCTATCATATTAAGTGAGTTGTATTTACAAAGAAAATATCTTTCTTTTTTGTTTTGTTTTTATCAATGTGAAAAGAAGACTTGTATAAATGCTCGAACATTGTACATGTCAATAAAATAGTAATTAGTAAATTGTAGAATGAAGTTAATTTTTTATATTATTTTATAAAGATACGTTCGATAGAATTCGAATCACTCAATATTCCTAAATGTTGAGAATAATTTTTTTTGTAACATGATTTAAAACTTAATCAATTCTGCTCATGTGACACGTTTATTATTTCTGTATGATATTAAATTACCTCTCATAACTTTTTTTTAAAATATAAAAATATAAAGAGACACTTCAATGATTTTGTGCGGTTACCCACAAGTTATTACATAATATATTGGCTCTTTTTTTAGGCTACGGAAAATGTCGCACGAAATGTCGAAGACAATCTCTGCAACATTCTACGCGCAGAAGGCAGAGCTCAATAAGGAAATAATCGGCATTCATTAAAGGATTTATTCAGATCGTGAGCTTATGGAAAAATATATTGGGCGAAGATCTGAAGGATATTGCGCAAATAAAGAAAAGGAATTATGCCGTTTCCTTTGGAGAAAATAGAAAAATGGAAAC
>JAYMTP010003095.1:0-17788 GCA_036897365.1 Geranium brycei | reverse complement strand
TTCGTACCCAACTCCAACCGAGTCGGGTACGACCCGAGCCGGGTATACCCAACCCGACTCGGTGAACAGCCCTAGTTTCCATGGAGAAGTGTAAATTTGGGTTTATCTTTTTCACTGCTCATCAACATGTTGGGCCTTGAGAATTTTACTGAAAATGAAATAGATATTTTACATCAATTTTCTCATGTAATCTCTATCAGGTTAATCAATGACAAGGTTGTTTTCACAGTCGTGAGTACAATATGTGATTAGCCAACACATATCTGAAAACAACCTCTTACATTCCATTACACTGAACACATAATTCATCAATGGCTGATTCACACAACAGACAAAACCAACCAATCCTTCAAAAGGACTTCTTCAATGGTGCTGGGCTCACCTGCAAGAATAGATAATTCCCAGCAAACAGATCACCAAATTGAGCCCTGCTCTCCTTCAATCTCCTCACCACCTTCCCACACGAGTCTCGGATCGCAGACACAAGCCTCCCTCTCCTCGCCGTGAGCCTCCTCAGGCTCGGAACCCTGAATCTGCACCGAAACCTCTTCCTGACAGACACCCTCCTCAGCCTGAAGGAGCTTCTCGACGACCTCACGCCCACCTGTGCCCTTTCCTCCCATTCCTCGCCCTCGCCTTCGTGCTGCAGCCTCTGGTAGGTCACCTTGCCCGTCACCATCTCAACAACGGCTGAAGAAGAAGAAGACATGAATAAAAGCTCAGTGAGTGTGTGAAGAGTGAGAAAGGAGAAGGAAGCTCAAAGCCTTACAGATTTTTGTAGAGAAGTAAAGGCATGGGTCTGAGGTTGGTCTGCAGAGACAGTTGTGGATGGCATTGAATGCTTGCAGGTGCACATTCATGTCTCTTTTATCTTCTCCCATAACCATTCTTCTCTGTCATCTATCTTCACTTCTTGTTTCTTCTGCTCCAAGTAATTAAGACTGTTTCAAGACCTAAACAGAGAGACTATACATTCTTATAATAAACCAGATATAGCATACCCTACACCATAACACAGGCTCTATAAGCATTCAATTTTGGGTTCCTACCAAAAACCAAATTAATGGTCACCTGCACATGAATTTATATGCACATTCCACACTAGATGCTCAAAACCCACCACTCATGAAAATCATAAATAAAATTTAATCACTATAATGTATCTGACTTTAAAAAAAACAAGTGGATATTTCCATGATTGACATGTAACCAGCAAAATTAGCACAAACGAGACTGTAGACTGAAGGAACCAGAGACACCTAACTACAAAACAAAACTAAAAGCTCTAACCAACAAGACCCCACTGGTGTGGTATCTTAAACAAGCCATTAAAACTTCTACTTCATATGTGCCACAATTAAATCATCTCTAGCTGATACGTCGAGCTTCTAATGCCAGCATTTATCTGATATGGCGCAGGCACTGGGAGGATCAACATTGTTTGTAAAGAATAGCAATTTCCGATTCGGGCAAATGTACATGGGTAGTGGACGACTTCTCTTTCTTCTGAATGAGAGATGATTCTGCCAACACGATGAGAATTTCTAAAATTCGTGGGATTGCTGATCAGTAAAGCTTTATTCTTGTCTGTATTGGAGTTCGGCAGATTGGGCATGTTTGAAGGTCTGGTCCACATTCACAACAAGTCTGCAAAGAGTAGACATGTAAATAAAAGCCTGAAATGCCAAATGGATGCTTCTCTATTCCTTTTTCAATACATAGACGAGGGTACCTGATGCCCACAACCGAAGGCCATGTCTTTAGGATTAGCAAGGCAAATAGGACAAACCTGTTCAAGTCCAAGCATAAGAGTCAACATCAAACACACACATACACAGATTTGAGAATATGATAACGGTAACCCAAGTATACTGGACACTACATATCGACAAGCAGTCAAGCACGTGATAAATAAAATAAAAATAGGACACACATCCAGCAATGGTACGCAATCTAAGTCAACATATTTTAACGCCAAGATAGGTTAAAGTGATAAGTGAACTTTTAGTCATATAGGGGAACACTTTCATTTGATACTCTATTAAAAAATGTGTGTGTGTGTGTGTTCTCCAATGGATGTTCCAAAATAAGTGTCCACTTTCCTTTTGGGGAAATGAATTATGGATAAACTACCAATAACATCCATGTATGAGTTAGTTATTGTCATATGCGGATCTTAGCAAGTCCAGCACATAGGGACTTAATGGGAAAACTGAGCACTAACTCCACCAGTCCTTAAGTTTTGCTATCAAAGACAATTATTTTGAAACATGAGAGTACTTGATTGTAATGGTTGACATGTTAACTTCATTCTGTTTTTTGTACAAATGTCGCCTAAAAAGATGGAGGGTAGCTCGTAGCCTTGCCATTTTTTGGTAAACACCCCCAACCTTCATGAAGACAAAGATAGAATGCCTTGGCTTTGTACCATAGTAAGAGGTTCTGACTGCTGAAGAAACTACTACCCACACACATGTCCATTCTTGACTCAAAAATTACAAATACAAAAAAATATTTTGTGAAGAATATCACCACTAAACAAATTGTTGGATTAGCCTGAATATGAAATAAATAGACAACAAGAGAGCAACAGGTATGAACTGTACAAACTGAACTGGAGGTACTATATAACCGCCTGCATATAATAAATACGACATTTGAGTTCAATATTCTACACACCTGGTGATCATAAGTAGAAGTAGAACTTGAAACGGGTGGAGCTGAACTACCAGAGCTGATCTCTTCTTGATAGGGAGGCACAATTGGTGCGGAACTCATGGAAGGGGAAGGCTTTGAACTGCTAGAAGAAGGTGCACCATATATAGGAGGGGGCAAAGGAACCCTCTGAGACGCGTCAGCCTTATGGTGACTGCTCAGATAAAAAGAAAAATACAGCTGATGACAAGGATGTTCATAATGATAATTTAAAAAACAGGATAAAGAATGTCGATAACTTTACCCAAGTAAGTTAAGCTCTATTGTTGCTTTATATTGAGATGGAATTTCCATCAAGGCTGCAAGAGCAAATTCTGTCTCTTTTCGGGATGATGCCACATTCTTTGACATGATTTCTGTGAAGTTCACAAACTAAAAAAAAGGAAAATATATGTAAAGAAAGCAATCCGGTTAAATTAACCACTTCGTCAATAAAATAAGAAAAATCACATGTTAACACATTTTAAGGAAAAATTGGCTGGGCACATACCTGGAAATTATCGAATGCTCTTGCAGGAATATTGTCATCAAATTCTTTCATCATATCCCAAGGCCCGTCTCCAACACCGACTAATATAATTGACAATGGGAATTTACTGTATTAAAAAAATACATAAAGCAATGAGACTAGATATGGTAAAATGAGCAACCAATAATGAGAAGAAAAACAGGTTGCTAAATATTTACCTTGCCTCGACAATGGCATCAACAGTCCTTTGCTCCTGTGGACTTAGCCGACCAGGCTCAGTATCAACACTTCTTGTGACCTGCACATCCAATAATATAGAACTACAATCAATAATATAACAGACATGCACTTTGCATTTTAGTAACTATCACAAATAGATCAACACTTGACGAAGAAGTAAATATGAAATTGTTGTCTGGGAAGTATTTTGGCATTACCTGCCCATCAGCAATTATCACCAAAACATGGTATTGGCCACCACTCTGCTGAACGATTGTCATAGCCATTTCAATAACAGGTGCAAAAGATGTTGGACCTGCCAAAAGATAATAAGCAACCTAAGATACAATCACCAAGCAGGCAAAGAAGTAGGACCTAAAAACTGACAACAAAATAAGGAAGTAGAGTTCAAAACCTGCAAGTCTTAGATGAGGGACAATTTGTCTATAGCAACTCAGCACTTCCTCAAACCCATTACAAAAGCTATCATCTGGATGAAAACTGAAGACATCTTGATCATGTGTAGATGCTGAAAAGTCATAGAAATCATATTCAACTTCCAAACATTCCAATGAATTCATAAAATAAAAAAAGGTCAAAAGTCATTTCAAAAGAATACCATCTCCAAAGCCAAAACAGGGAATCAAGTTGTCTTCATCAAAAGCAGCCAAGGTTTTCCCAATAATATATATTGCTTGCTCATATGGATTGCGGCCATGGTCAATGTGATGCAAGCTTCTCCTGTTAAATGACTTTGCACCTATTTACCAAATCCAGATCCGTGTGAGACACTACAACTCATTACAATATAACATATGAAGTAGATAGAGAGAAAGAGACCAACCAGTCCACTCATTGCTCTTTGTGAAATCAATACCAACAATAAGATTGGAAGACTCAAGGCCAGCACGTGCAAGATCCTCAGTAACCTGCAAAGCATCATTAAGAAGTAAGAAATCCTCCAGATTATCATTTATCAAAGTTACTATGCATCCCCAATCTATGATTTTCGGCAAATAAGGAAATGCTAATGTCATTAGCAACATCACTCTTGAGTTCTATGAAAGTCGAAGTTGAACATCTTACAAAATTAAGCACCCCATGTCCAAATAACTTAAGCCAGTGCACTATAGCTGTAAGATTATTTGTCCAGTTCCAATATTGAGACTTTCAGCATGCCACACAGGACAGCAAATCCTTACTCTGGGCCCCAAAAAACAGTATCCCTTCACAAAGGGAGGACGATACCAGGAGGCTGAAATGCCACTGACATTGATTGCTCGGGTATTTATGAAAACCTAAGATTGACTTTGCCTTCAATTGATTTTCTTATTGGAGATCAAGCACATTGTAATGATCTAAAAATACAGAAAGTTCAGCAACAGAAGAAATATTCTGCCTTTGGGCAGCAATAGTATAAAATTTTAAAAAGAAAATAGCAATAAGATATATCTTTGTAAAATAAACTAATATGTGATAAAGGAACATGAGCATCTTCTGTATCATGCTTTCTGCATGTGATCTTCCATAGCTTGAAAAGGCAATGAATGGACATAGCATGTCAAGTTTACCTGTTCCAAAGAGGTGTAATTATCAGCAATTCTGGAATACCTCCTATCTAGCTTCCTCCCACCATGAGCAACTGGGCCACTGACATGGTCTTGAGACGGGGGATGGTACTGCGGCAAAAATGGTTGTTGTGGAGCATAAGGTTGCGTTGGGGGATAGGGCTGGTGTGGCGCGGGATATGGTTGAGCTGGCGGCGGATAACCGCTCCCTTGTTCATATGACGACGATTGTGGATACGCATGAGCAGAACTCCATGAAGAAGAAGTTGAACGCTGGGCCGAAGAATTCTGCCTCCAACTACTTCGCTCTTTCGAACTTTTTCCACCCATTAATTAACTCAAAAAGTCCTCTTCACTCCTTCACAAGGCAACAACAACAACAACAACAACAACACACCCAATCAAAATCAACCCAACAACAAACCCAAACAAAAATTTCACACAACAAACACCAAATCAGTTCAACAACCAATATTAACAAGTAAATCACAACACATTCATTATTCAAACTTCAAACTTTCACATTCACTGCAATTCACTATTATTCAGTAAAACAACACATCCAATCAAATTCAACCCAACAACGAACCCAAACAAAAATTGCACACAACAAACATCAAAATCAAATCAGTTCAACAACCAATCTTAACAAGTAAATCGCAACACATTCATCATTCAAACTTCAAACTTGAATATTCACTGCAACTCACTATCATCAGCAGTAATCACCCAACCAACTCAAAAGAAAATTCAAATATTCAGCTTCAATCACAGAAACAAACACCAAATCTGTTCAATAACCAATATTTAAAAGTAAATCACATCACATTCATTATTCAAACTTCAAACTTGAACATTCACTGCAACTCACCATCATTCAGTATTATTCACCCAACCAACTCAAAACAAAATTCAAATATTCAACTTCAATCACAGAAAAAAACACCAAATTAATCAACATTGTTCGAAACCTAAACGAAACCACCAAAAGAAACCCTAACTCCTCACACTCCACTCCAAAATCAAAATCACCCAACAACCATTACAATAATGCGAATAATAAACAAAGGAGCATCTTGGTTCAGCAAAGTCATAGAAAAGTACCTGAAGGCGAAGGAGAGAGAAGCTCGGTTCTGAAGATGCGAGTTCAGATTCGGTGGATCTAACCCAATCTTCGTCACAGAAACAAAGCAATGTCGCTTTACTCTCTGTGCATCAACTTTTCGCTAACTTTAATTTTTTCGGTTTCGGTGCTTTATCCGGAAATCGGTGTCGGCGTGAACCGGAAGCTTCGCGGTAGCGAGTCGGAGGAGTGAGCTTTTAAACGTGTATGGGCTTAGGTGTAATTTTTCGGTTTCGGGGAAGGTTCACGTGAACGTGACGATGATGATCCCATAACCATAGCTAGCTATGATATAACTAGTAATTTCAATAGCGGTTCGAGGACAAAAAAGGAAAATTGTGTTTTCTCTTCTTCCGTATGTGACACGTGAATGTGCTTATCAGGATGATAATGACTCAAATTCGGTAGACATTTGGTTCGTACATCGGATTGGATTGTGATAAATTTCAAATTTCAAATTCTCAATCAAGATCGGATTCATTGTGTTCACACCATAAATATTCGTGATATTTTAATAGTTGCATGAAGAATTTGAATTTGCCTGGTTAAATGTGGTGATTGCCTGGTTAAATTTAGAAATGACATTGTTTTTTATTCTTGACGGAATTTTCAAATCTAAATGAAAAAGAGACTGGACGAATTTTCATATTCGTTATTAATATTTGAAAATATTCAATCTAAATATTCAATCAAAACAAAAACAAATATATGTTATTAATATTTTGAGTTGGAAACGGAAAACGGGAAATTCTTGAATCTGACGGGGAATCTATGCTCCGTTGGAAACGGGAAATTCCCACCCCGTTTCTAACAAGACAGGTTTGGCCAAATCTGCTCCAAACCCGTCCCGTTGTCACCCCTAATTAAATTTCAATTGGTTAGATGAAAAATATGTAATTTTAGTAATTTTAATTAAATTAAATTGATTTACCATCATAATGCATAGTGTCACCCCAAAATTATCAAACCGAACAAATCAAACCGACTGAAAAATAACCGAATTTAATAAAACCAACTTGATTCGGTTTAAAATAGAACGTAACTTAATTCTATCAGTTTGATTTCAGGTTATAAAATAAGAACTAATAAAATATCAAATTGAAAACCAATTATTTGGACATGTGTCTAAACAATAATTTTCACCCGATACTCGATACTGTACAGTTCTGTCGCTACCTTCAGTAACATTTTGCTAATAGTTGTCTATGGATTGTCTACATAAGGGTCAATTTTAGGTATGAGAGTGCAACAAATTGCTGAATGAAATTGAAATACAACTGACAATGAACTCATAACTGAGCATTTTACAATTCCAAGTACCAAAACTCTCTCATCTCCTTCTCTTTCCTGCAGCCAAAATGATTCCCCGAGTATTTGCATCAAGTAATCTATTCTACGCTGTGATTGTGAAGTATTGAGAGTAGATTAACTTGTGTCGTCGCCCTTACTCTTCTTCTTTCTTGAAGCAAAGCTACTAGGCCCTATTTCTATGGCCATTCTTTTCGTCCTAATTAAAAACATAAAATTTAGTTTACACTAAGTTGCGCATCAATATTAAGGGAAGATAAATGTGCAAGGAATTAACTTACCGGGCTGATAGCTCTTCCGACACCTCACCATCGTCCTCAGCTGCACCATCTGATGGAAGAGAATATCATTTGAATACAGAAATGTAGACGCAGAAGAGAGTGTTTCCAGATAAGTTGTCGCTGAGTATATGTAATGCATGAAGCACGCAGAACTCCAGAAAAAAACATAAAAGGTTTGCAAAACAGTTTTGGAGATTTTGTATGATATCAGTTTCACTATATCAAGTTGTTACATCAGTGACTCTTGGATCCATCATTTAACTAGCAGATCAGTTCGACAGTTCATCCTTATGTTATAGCAATACTGTCATTAGAATCTGATCTTAACATTTTGTTTTTAAGGAAGCAAACTCCAATGTGTCTATGCAAGCAAGGAAAGGGAACTGTTTAATAAGGAAAAAGGTTGGATGGAAAGGAAACACTATCGGGTACAATAGTGAGAGTCTATTTTGAGTGACCACTTCGAGCAACAAAATACTCGGATTATGACCATAACTGAAAATGGGTGAAATTATAGGGCAAAAAGAAAAAGGATTTGGCCACACTAAATTCTAAAATGGTGCCAGAGACTATAAATTCTACGTATAACTTTAAGCCTAGGACAAATCATCGATAATGATAGTGCCTTCTGATAAACAGCACATCTGTTGCACAGCAGAGGCATTTGAACCCAGATCGACAAGGGTTCTTTACATACAAAGGTTCTGAATGCAACACAGTAATGTATGATCAGTATTTAGGATCTAACATTTTTTGTAGGAAATAAGACCCCACACCACATACCAATGGATAAATTAGAATTATATACATGTGCGATCATTAAAGCTTGACATGGGAGCTATGGCGTACCTGAACCATCACCAACACCGACATTTTCCTGCCCCGACTCAGAATCAGATCCCCGTCGTTCTCCACCACCATCACAATCCCAATGCCTTCCCGTTGGAGGCATCCAGAAATCAGCTTCTTCCGAATCACTGTCTCTACCAGAAGAGCCCCTTACTTCCGAAATGATCTGCTCGATTTCTTTTCCCTTTTTCTTTTTCTTACCATTCACACCATTGTCAGCCGACACTTCTTCATCGGTCTCTACAAACATCCCATTCGGGGTCAACTTTCCTGCTTCCACCTGCTCTGTTCAAAGAACGAGCATCTTGGTAACTAACAATTCACACGAAACACACGTAACAATGAAGACATGAACACAGTGGAAAAAAACAAACCTAATTTGTTAAGGAAGCGTTTTCCATTCAGGTGCTTCCAAAGATGTTCCTCAGACTTGTTGACGGTGTCTCCTGTCAGCTTGCATATCAGCTTCGAACTATCGAAATCAATAATCCAGAAACAATATCAGAAAACAAAATCAACATTTAGGCGGTGACAAGAAATCAAAACTACAATGCACTTTCACTGTTTGTGATCCCTAGAAAACAGAACCATTCCACTCAACTTGAACCAACAAGTTTGTCCCTCTGACAATCAATGATCATGAAATACTCATCATCTCATGGTGTTCCACCAAATTTTCTCAGCAACCAACACATATCAACACAGAAAATGACACTGAAAACCCCAAACTCTAGATTAATCCAGCAATCGGTGCCTATGAAACGAATCCATATGCCAAATTGAATTAATCACACACAATCAATCAACAAAAATCCAAATTGCATAGAAATATAAGCTGAATCAGAGAAAAACGGGAGGATTATATTCACCGCGAGGCTGGGTCTTGCTTGAACATGTTGAGAGGAGACTTGTTGCGGGACACGGCGAAGTCGATGAGGCCCAAACGACACCGTTTGCTACGGGAATAAGAGTCCTTGTCTTTGGCAAGCATCTCATGGCCCGTCTCGACGCACTTGAATCGGCCATTTTCGAGCTCCTCGAAGGTCGGCGAACCCAGCAGGTTCGTACCTTCCTTCTTGTCTAAAACCATCGACTCCATTGCTACACTCACAGTCACAGAGAGAGAGAGACGATGAACCAATTTTTCTTCTCTCCGACCTAAACACAAATGCGACGTCGTATTGATGATGGGCCTTGTTTCTTGGGTACAGTTCGAGAATGGGCCGCTACTGCCAGAAATGGGCTGGCCCAAATACAGGTTTAGGTTATTTGTCTTGTTTTGTCTTAATTTTCTGTGTCAAATGTCAATTAATTGATGCGAAATGACGATTTAATTGTTACTTTCATCTTCATAATGATTTTGCGTTAGGAATGGCGATGAATGGATACAATACTGATTATGTGTTGCAGACTATTATTCATTTTCGTACCACTTAATTATTAAAAATATATATTTTCTCATCATAATTAAAAATAAATAATATTGTCTTAATCACGTCTCAGATTATGTTTAGAGTATATTTGTGGGCAGATAAGGGCTTTCAGCAATAAACAGTGGAAACATATACATAAGATTCAGTCACATGAATTCCAAACATCATCCTTAATTATTTAATTCAACTAATCTCCGATTAGTCTCTAAAAGGCTTTGGTTATATAAACAGAAGTACTTCAGTGTCTATGCCCGTCTGGCAGACGAACCACCATGTGAAAGGGCACTGCCTCTTGAGGCAACGATCCGTCTTCTTCGTCATCATCGAATTCAAGCAAATAACTGTCCAGCCAAAACCATAGTCAGTACTCGAATGTCAAAATCATCCATTTTATACCACACTATGAAGATCTCAAATTGCGTAGAGAAGATAATACGTACTATAATATGTACTCATCCTCTTTCCACTGGAAACACATATAAGGTTGGTTTAGAGCAAAATGCAACATGCACAAGGAGATGGTAAGTCAGCTACATTCAATGACCATAGGTCAAAGTAGAGTCACTATCATTTCAGATAGAAATTGTCACCTTTCCATGGGAATTGATGACGGTAGCCTTAAAAAGTGCAGTTGTTCCTGGATAAACCGCCAACACGTGTTTCCCAATTGGGAAATCCGGGGCACTGGAAGGATCGTTTCGCTTTGGGAAGGGTATAATGTGTGAAAAGGGAATCTTGTACGTTCTGAAACACATGAAGAAAGCGACAGCTATTAGCTTCCACACTGACAGTAAGTTCTGACTATAAGCTATAAAAAAATATAACACAACACATGAAACAGAATTCAACAAATGATCCACCTAGAAATTATAATGGACAGCAATGACCTTCCATGCCAACTATTAGTTCTTAATGTAGGCTAAAAACATATGATAATCCATGAAAGAACTCACAAACTTTACACCAAGAAAACACAGTACTTGTAAATAACTTGCTCAGTGCAAGAACTTTGAATAAGTTTTTTTAAAAAAAAATTTGCCTATTCATATAGGATTACAAATAAATTAAAGAAAATTCTACTTTGTCAATGATTTATGAAAGGTTTGGGCGAAAAATATAATGTACAGTATATACTATTTTATACGAAAAGTACAATGAGGGATGAAAACAACAATATCTTAAAACACATAATCTACCTTTGAACACTGGCCTCTTCATCATCACCTTCTTCCTCATCAAGCACTTCAAATCTGCAGAGAAACGGAATATAAAGGAGTATGTAGAAGTAACAGAGACGGCCACCAGGCCCATATCAAATCAACTCTATTACCGTAGTAAGTTTTCTTTATTATTATGCTATGTGTGATGGCAAGGCTTCCATACTAAAATTTAAACCTTACTAGTACAGTTTAACTTTTGCTTTCATATGTAGCTTCATTTCACTTTGTTCACTCAGCAACAACACCAACCTATTTAATACAACCAAACCAACTTCAAGTTAGTCTCATTACTAGCTATTCATGTTGTATGGGATTTATACTTCATTTAGTTGGCAGAAATGACCTGCCCTCTCTCTTCTATAAACAAAGAAGATAAGTGATCTCCCACATTTTAAGTGACATGACTAAATGATAGTAATCAACTAATCTAATTCATTCTGTCAGAGGAATGATTTGTAGGCTGTAGCTCTTAGATATGTCAGAAATAAGGAAACAGTGTGTGGTTTTGATACAGATCATTTTAATAGTTAGTGCTTTATTTTGTAGTGGCTGTTAGTTTCAGTTGGGCTTTATGGTAGGGGTATGGGCCAGCCCAGCCCAAGTCTAGATGCTATGAAAATGGAGTGATCTGTGTAAAAAGTAAAGATGCTATGAAAATACATGTACAATTTACACTATCCTCCATCTCTCTTCTTCTCCGCCTCTTCTCAAACCCTAATTCTCATCTCAAATTCTGCTATCTCTTCTATTTCATTTTGCCACCTATCAGGTTTACTACCAGTTTTGGATAATATTAGTTGTCATGATAAACTTAAATCTAGTTTAGCATTTATTCAAGCAAAAACTGATGTGTCATACTATTAAACTTACTCTCTTCTTTCCTTATCAAAGCGAATCACTTTTACAACAAACCACTCGTCCCTCTCGGCATCTTCTCCTGTCACCCTAGCTGCTACCTGCAAGTAAGTAGATAATAAAATTCCATGAGGTACAGTTAGTGACCAGCCAGTTAGATTTAATGTAGATCACCAACCAATATAATTGGTGTACACAAGTACCTGTTGACCCTTTAGACTAGAGAATGCCTCGAGTTGGTTTCGCAAATTTGCGGAAAGCCTTGAAGTATCAGAAGCAACCTTGACGCGTTTCCTTTTCTGATCATTGCCTTCTGAAAGTTATGTAACGTCAGCCAATAAACAAGATCTCTTCCATATTTGTTTCCCAACCATAATGTACACGACCACACAGTTACAATATTCCAAAGCTAATTGGATTCACAATTTCATAATACTAAGAGTACACAAGGTGGAGAAACCTGAGGTAAAATTAAATTATTAACTGCATCATAAATAAAAACATGCCGTTAATGTTAAGCTTTCAGGTTCCATCCTATAGAAGGAGTGATAGTTATGGCACGTTCATGATTTCTTCTCTATGCTTGTGTTGCAGACATGGAAAGTAAATATGAAATTTCTTGAAACAAAAGTGGGCATGGTTCTCCTTGAATGTTTCAGTTAAGCACAAACATGTAAGCTTTAGTGTATTTTTTGTGAAAAAGGCTACAAAACATGTATAGATTCATAAACCCTAATAAGATAGCAACTCCAAAAAAGATACCTTATGAGCAACCTACCTTTGTTTATAAACTCTAATCAAATTAGGCAACTTCAATTCCTACACAAACAATCTCAAATTTTCTCGGCTTGTAAACAGCATATTGATTCTTAAAGCTCACAGTTCTCAGTCGACTACATTTATGTAAATCCGGCAGGAACTTTCAAACAAGAAAACAAAGTTATCAAAACACCAACACAAACATAACTGAAGAGGAAAATAACCTAATTCGTTAAGGACCCATTTCCTATTCAGGTGCTTCCAAAGATGTTCCTCGGGCTTGTTGATGGTGTCTCCTCTCAGCTTGCATATCAACTTCGAACTATTAAAATCCACAATATCAGAAAATAACATTGAGAAAAAAAAATCAGCAAGATGGTGACAAGAAAAATCAAATTTGCAATAGCCCTTTCACTGTTTGTGATCCCAGAAAACAGAAGCATTACATTACATTCAACTTGTACCAACAAATTTGTTCCTTTCACAATCAATGATCATGAAACACTCATCAACTCATGTCGTTCCACCAAATTTTCTCAGCAACCAAACACACATCAACACAACAAACAACACTGAAAACCCTAACTATAGACTGATTCAACAATTTGTGTCTATGAAACGCGTCACATACCAAATTGAACCAAACACAGTAAAATTAACGAAATAAACATCCAAATTACATGAAAAATAAAGCTAAATCAGAGAAAAAAAGGAGAGTTATAATCACCGGTTCGTCCCTTCCTTCTTGTCCTCAACAATCGACTCCATCGCTACACTCACAGTCGCGCGCAGGACAGAGACACAGAGATGAAGACCTATGAACACTAATGCGACGTCGTATTAAGATTGGGCCTTGTTTCTCGGGCCCAGTCCCGGAACGGCCCGCTCTGTAGCTAGATACGGGCCAGCCCAAATATAAAGTTAGGTAATTTGTCCGGTTTTATCGTTATAATAATCATTAGAACGTAATGATTTTGCTTGTAGTTATCTGACATTAGCATGAGACTAGAGTTAATGATCACACCTTAAATTCTGCAAGGACCAGTCTACATCTTTTCTGAAAGTACTATGATTAATTTGTCAATTAATTGATGCAAAATGATGTGTACTTGTGCCTTCCTCTTCTTTGTGATCTTGTTTTTGGAATCACAATACATGGATATGTGCATATTCTCAAATTTATATACAAGTGTTACGACTGAATAATTAATATGATATCTCTACGTAAGTTTGTATTTTTTTATAATATATAAAAATATCATTGAATTATTGAATTATGATATAATTCACTTTTAGTTGTGTGCAGATAATTGTGACGTCGTTATTTTTATTGTCACATTTCCGTTGTCGAGAATCGATTGTGATCACGCCCAAAGTCTGAAACCCTCATGTGAAATGTCTTTCTCCAAAAATTGGGAGACACCAAGAAAAGTTGGAAAGCCATGTGCATCAAATCCAATATGCAGTAATGATCCATGAGAGTGACCCTCCCATTTAATTCAAGCTAGTACAGGTTCTGATTTAGACCATCCACTACCCATTTCGAGATCAAATTTGTTTTGTTACGTTGCATAATTTATGTCATCTCACATTGTTGTCAGAGCGTGTTAGAATATAAAACTTTTACCCATAAATATTTTCCCATTGGACTTTTTGGACCAGGGACAGCTAATTGAGTATGTGATCCGTGAAAGGAACGTTAAAGATAGGGATATTGTTTACTTTAGAATAATAGCACATGAGTTCTGTGTGCAGAGATCTTAGTATATAAATGGCAGATATTCAAGAAAATGCACTAATTCTATTTTTTTTGTATATCTATAACTGAAACAAAATATATCCTAATCCATGACCCATATGGTGAATCTAAAATTGAAACAAAATCCAATTATTATGGTTCTTAGTAATTACTTACTAACCCACTTGAACTCGAACTCTGGGCAAAACCAAGAAAGAAGTATTCTGGGCCACTATGTCAGACTGCTCACCAATAATTATAGTTCTCATTCCATTAAATTATATCCAATCCATGACCCATATGGTAGAAAACCCTAATCAAAAATTTTAATGCTAGAATGACTTGTCATCTACATAATTGTATGTACTTGAACATAAATGCAAAAAAATATTAAATTAAATACTATTAATTCAGTAGCCACATTGAGTGCACCACCTCTATATATAAAACAGAGCCTGTGGCTTGTGATTTGTGACTGTCCACTGCACTTGGCTTTATAGAGCTTTTGGGACACTTTGGTTTGTGAGATGGGTTTTTTGAGATCTCTTGTTGGGATTAGCTTTTTAGTTTCATTATGGGTTTTGAGTGCAATAAGTGACAGTGTCAATAACCACTTAGCGCCGTGTAAATTTCCGGCCATTTACAACTTCGGAGACTCCAATTCCGACACCGGCGGCATATACGCCGCGTTTTATCAGGCGGGGCCTCCTTCCGGCGAGACCTTCTTCGGCAAGCCCGCCGGAAGAGGCTGTGACGGCCGTCTCATCATAGACTTCTTTGGTTAGACATAAAAAATATATTTCTTTTTTCGGGTTTTTTTTTTATCACCAATAACTGCAGGTGTGAAGATTGAAATTATCGTTTTGTTTTTTTTTTGTAGCCGAGCGTTTGAAGTTGCCTTATTTGGGGGCGTACTTGGATTCGCTCGCCCCGAGCTTTCGCCACGGGACTAACTTCGCCACCGGAGGAGCGACCGTCCGGTGGCAGAATAAGACTCAACGGGACGGCGTGAGCCCCTTTTCTCTTGATATCCAGGCACAGCACTACTACCAGTTCAAGACTCGGTCTACTGAAATGTATAAAGGTGAAATATTTTTCTCTCGACTTTTTTTAATTAGTAACAGTTAAATTAGCAATACTGTCATTGAAATCAGCGATCTCATGAAATGGGTTTTCTTTTGTTTGGTTTACGATGTGTAGCTTTCGAGCGAGGCTCCGGGAGCGGGAGCAAGGGGCGTCTGCCACGCCCCGAGGACTTCTCCGCCGCGCTCTACACTTTCGACATAGGCCAGAACGATCTCGCAGCGGGTTTGCAGCAGGGGCGCCAGAAGCTCCTGGAGTCCATACCCGACATAGTCGATCAGTTGGCCATGGCGGTTCGGGTAAATTTTTTTCTTTTACTAAATCTCAGTGTGTCGTGACAGCAAGGCCGCTCTGTCACTTACAATACTCTGTCGCGTGTTACAGCAAGTGTATGATCTGGGAGGGAGGGCATTCTGGATCCACAACACAGGGCCTATTGGTTGCTTGCCACTGACCACCCATTACTATCACAACCCTGCTGATGGGGTCCTTGACCAAGGTGGGTGTGTCATAGCCCAGAATGAGATGGCTATGGAGTTCAACAGACAGCTCAAGGACAGAGTTGAGAAGCTCAGGTCTCAGCTCCCACTTGCTGCTCTGACTTATGTTGATGTCTTTGCTGCAAAGTCAACCCTCATTGGCAATGCCAAGTTTCAAGGTAAATAATTAATCAACATTATTACGGGTACACTTATTCGAACCAACAACCTCATGTTTATTACACGAAGTTTTTGGTAGCCACTAAGACTGTTCGGGAATATTTCAAAACCGAACTAAACCGGCCAGCTCGATTGTAAAAACCAAATCTGAAAGTTCGGTTTTAAATTTATCAATTTTTGGGTCGGTTGGTCAGTTTTACTTGAATCAATTTTTATTAATTGTTTGCTTTCCGGCCTGTTTTTATTCTAATTTGGACAGCTTTTTGTTGCCCAATATTCTTAGGCCTAATTCATGAAGATCGATGGTCTGAAATTAGTGTTTAAATATTTTTTACTTGTCTGATTATACAGTTCATTCGATTGTTTTATGATTACTCTTTAATTAATTTTTTATTAGTCTCCGTAAGGCTTTTCCCGTCCGGCCAGCACCTATATTTATTTAAAACATTACCTTAAATGGGTCACGTGTCTAAATACACTGATCCTCAATTTAATTCAAGTCCATGACGATACAACGGTTATGAGTGAAATTGAACCGATTTAATTTTGGTTCTCTCAGTAATCAAACCGACTTAAACCAGTTGTAATCAGTTCAGCTTTTTCTTGATTCGATCTGGTTCTCTCGGTTTGCTTTATCAGCAGTTATGCACTTCACCCACGACCTTTGTTCGATTAACACTTATAAACTGACCCGCATCTGACACACTTCACCCACAACCACTGATCCGAAACTCTGCTTTCTCGCAGGATTCGTGGACCCATCGGCCATATGCTGCGGATTCCATGAAGATTCAGTTCATGTGTACTGCGGTAACAAGGCAGTGTTGAACGGTACTGAAATCTACACAGGCTCTTGTGAGGACCCATCTTCTCACATCAGCTGGGATGGCGTGCACTACACGGAAGCAGCTAATCACTGGGTTGCTAATCACCTGGTCAACGGCTCTTGCTCGGACCCGCCAGTCCCAATCACACATGCATGTCACAGGATCTGATTAATTATGGACCCAAGTTAATGACAAATTTGAGAAGAAAATGTCAAAAACTATATCAGCATTTTGTACTGGAACACAACAAGGGAATGAAATAGAATATACACATTAGATGTGTCACATGAGCTGATATAAATGTAGGTGTCTTCGATCGGACAAGACAGTCCATGTTGTTTTGCATGAGTTGTGCCAGAGAAAAAAAACCCAGAAGTCATATGATTTTAAGTTTTAGGAAAAACCAACCCAACAAAACTGTCAGGAACTTAGTCACATGATTCACTTATGAATCAAATATGTCGGCGATACATTACCCACACTTGGTTTGTATTGTTTTTCTGATGCAAAGATAAAAATTTAAACAGTAAATTTCAAGAAACCGACCAAACTCGTTTTATATTAAATGAATATTATACATAGTTTCCATGGAAGAAAAATAACAATAGTAGGGTAATAATATTTGTAGTTACGATTATATTGGCTATTTTGGTCAGATGACATGTTCTCTGACACATGTTTA
>JAYMTP010003094.1:0-17791 GCA_036897365.1 Geranium brycei | reverse complement strand
GATACAAGAGTATTTTCGTCATTTCACAAAAAATTAACAGAATTTTTTAAAATGTTAACGGAAAATGGTAAAGTGAGACTTTTTGATACTTAGGACATCTCTCAAATTGATTTTGTACTTAAAGGAAGTTCATGTGAGACTCGCGTATAGTTAATGGGGTTATTTGAAATTTTCGTTTGTTTTAATTTAAATGTTTAGAGACATAAACATCAGACGACCCTAGCTTTTACACGTGTCCTATCAGGTTACCGTCACTAATTCTGCGGAGAAAATGGAATCATCACTCGCTCCACCCAGAGCTGTCACTTACAGTGACAGCGCCAAGCAAACCATCGAACCATTTTCGTCGAGACCCGAAACAGTCTAAACGACAGGCCAACTGTCGTTTCACGTCCAATCCCACTCCACTTCATTTGCCACGCTCGGTAATCTTATCACTTCACTACGATTTCCCACCGCTTTCTGGTTTTTCTCCTCCACGTCACCACCCTCCCGCAGCCACGCGCGCCCAGAGCACTCGACCCCGCAACGCCCGATCCGGCGTCGTTTTACAAGCCTTTCAAATTTGAATGCGGAGAGTGCATTAAACGCTCTTCACGTTACGCGTGAGAGACGGGACGTCGAGGTTGCGTGCTCTGATGGAGAATGATACCGTTGGGTTCTTATTGGTTCGGGTAACGAAATGGTCAAATAATCTAAACTCCAACCCGAGCTCACGTGTAAACGGGTGCATGGGATTGTTACCATTTCCTTCCTCGCAAGGCTCCTCTCTTCTTCGTCTCTCTCCTTCTCTTCTCGCGCACGTCTTTATCCTTTAACCAGAGAGCAATTTCTAGGGCTTTCAGTGCAAATTCTCACATCTTCTACACGAGCCTATACATACATACATACATACATACACCTACATACCCCGAGCTCGAGCCTTCTCCAATGTCGGTGACGACGCTTGTGGTGGACCATTTCTCTCGAAATCCCAGCTCTGCGTCATTCTAATGACTGTGAATGGCTCGATTTCGATTTCTCCATTTCTTGCTTCTCTCTGCGATGATGCTTCGTGACCTCGCCGGAATCGGCAGCGCCGCGGCGGACTCCGATTTCGAGGCGAATCTGTTCCACCAGGACTACTCGCCGCCGGCTCCGCCTCCGCCGCCGCCGCACCCGCCGTCGGTCTCGTGCGCCGACGATCTCAACGGAGTCGGCTCGCTGGACACCACGTGCGAGATAGTCTCCGATTTGAACCTGACGCGGGACGTGTACATAGCAGGGAAGGGACATTTTTTAATCCTTCCCGGGGTGAGCTTTTGTTGTTTCATGAATGGCTGTTCGATAACTGTTAACATTACTGGGAATTTTAGTCTGGGCGAGAGCTCGACGATTGTGACGGGGACCTTTGATTTGACGGCCCACAATGCCACCTTCTACAATGGGTCGGTGGTGAACACGACGGGGCGGGCCGGAAACCCGCCAGAGCAGACGAGCGGGACGCCTCAGGGAATTGAGGGTGCTGGAGGAGGTCATGGAGGGAGGGGTGCTTGCTGTTTGGTGGACTCCTCGAAGCTGCCGGAGGATGTTTGGGGAGGGGATGCTTACTCGTGGTCGTCTTTGCAGACCCCGTGGAGCTATGGGAGTCGCGGCGGGTCCACCAGCAAGGAAGTGGATTATGGTGGTGGAGGAGGCGGGAGGGTGAATATGGTCATCGAAAATTTTCTTGAACTGAATGCGAGTGTTTTGGCAGATGGAGGTGATGGAGGGTCTGAAGGTGGAGGTGGTTCTGGTGGGAGCATTCAGATCAAGGCTCACAAGATGTAAACTCTTCACCTTTTGTTCATTTGTTAATTGTTTTGGCTGATTGGTTTTGTTTATAGTAACTGAGATAGGATTATTCACATGGAGTAATAGTTAGATAACTGCTATTGTTTGAGTAATTCGGCTGGCATGACTAAAATACTTGATGTCGCCAAGTTTAGAACTAATGGAATATACTAGGGATGATAACTATGTTTTGGGTTGAGTGTAATTTGTATTTCCTTGTAATCCAGTTTTGATGTGGTCTACATGTTTGTTTTGTTGAACTCATTTCACTTTGTATTACTCAGCCAATTATTTCTCTTTTGCCTTCTCTCTTGTTGGTACTGTTATATTTTTGCTGCTTATTTTCAATATAATAATCTTGTATGAACGGAATGTCCAGCAGCAATTGCCTTAGATTCACACGGAACTAATGTCTAAATTTGAATTTGATTTAACCAAGAGGTAAGGGATAAGCCAGGACTATCATGATTATCATCCCACAGTTCATATCTTGCTTTGCCACACCTGTTTACCTTGCCTAGATAGAGTGTTGGAACTTGTCATATGGTGATCAATGAACTGCAATTGTAAGTGACTGCAGACAACTTCCCACTGTCCTCTTAAGTCATGTCTTAGTTTTTATGAGGACAACTTTAGGGATTAGTTCCATCTCTATAACAGTTAATGATCATTATCAACCTACAAGATTAAACCTCTAAGATGTCTTGCCTGCTTTGTGAGAAAGTTCGAACTTAGTTGAAATCTTGATGCCCACAACATGTATATAAATAGGAGCCTTGATACCTCACTGTTCTGGCTACTGTAAATAAAGCTTAGACACCCTTTCCCTTAACGAGTGAGTAGTTTCTCCTCAACATCTGAATCCCACTACTTCCGAATATTATTTTAATCCTGTAGTAAAGGGACATGCTGAGTTGCTACTGTAAATGATTTTATAATAAACTGGTTCATATATTGAAGATAAAGTTAATTGATTGATTGTGTACTGCTAATCATGTACAGAAAATTATTTTAATTGATTGTGTATTGCTCTGCAAGCGTTGACTGTACTATGAAGATAAAAGGTGACATATTTTTAATATTGCATTCGAATGAAAACCAGCAACTATATTACAATATGGAAAATATCATTTGGTTCAGTTCTGTGCAATACCCCTCACTTCTGTAAGTCGATGTGCATGCAGCATGGCAACCGTAAAATATTGTTCTCACTGTTATACTCATATTCATCATTTTTTTAACAGGACTGGAAGTGGAGAGATAAGTGCTTGTGGCGGTAATGGTTTTGCTGGTGGTGGTGGTGGAAGAGTTTCTGTAGATGTCTTCAGCAGGCACAATGAACCACATATTTTTGTACATGGTGAGAGAAACTTGTTTAACTCTTTTTGTATGGTTAACTCCCCTTTTGTTTTCCTGAAATTTGAAGAGTAAATTTATGGGTCATTTAATTTCATTGGTTATATACTGAAGTACCATGTTCTGTTCAAATATGTTATAAGGTGCTTTTCCTAGAATCACAGATTAGTGTATTTATGTAAGCAAGTTTAGAATTTCTTCATTTCATGAATTCTGAGTAAAAAAATTCTGGTGAAGCACCAACAAAAATCCCTTTATTCCATTGGTTCTTTGTAGTGATATTTTTTAAAATTCATAACTATTTGTAAATTTCTGATTTCCAATATCATCATGCTACCAATCATTCATTGTTTAGCTAAAACTAATATTATCCTTGATTAGTAACACTATTTTTTATGTGCTAACATCAATATATCATATATGTATATGGTATATTATATAATTACGACATCATCTATGCGATATGAGCTGGCTAAGTTGCATTTTACGCCAACTCTGGTTGCAAATTCTATATTATATTGCTATTAGAATTTCCTAGTATTGCTCTATATTCCTAAAAAAATTCGTATGCTATTCCAGGATTGTAACTAATATAAACTAGTTCATTATTGTTTAGAGGTTTTTTTATGTCACATATAATGCAAATTGAAAACAAAATAGCGAATAGTTGACATTTGACTACATGAAGTTGATAAATCTAGCTTAATATATGTAGGCCTCCATGCATACATGAAACATGTGTAAATGCTAATGGGTTTGAATTAGTTTCAAGGATGACAAATTATATCTATTAATTTTGTTTGTTTTTTTAAGTTATGCTGCAAATAGCTATCTTTAGACACATCAGCTATTTCAATTAATAAAAAGATATCCAATAACAATAGTGTTGTTTGTGACGATGGCCTTCTGTTGTCCACAATAGAAAGTTTAAGGATTTCATTTTTTATTTATTTTCTTTGGATTGTTAGTTTAGCTTAAGGTTTGGATAGTGTTAGAAATATTTCTTATTTTTGTTTCCTAATCTTAGTGTTTAAGTTATTTCCTAGTAGTAGTAGTTAGTTTCCAATTTAGTATAGGTTCTCTCCGTAAACGAAGGGTTGCTCTCATTGTATTAGAACAACATGAAGTAAAATTATGAATAAAATGACATGCTATTAGAGCACTATGTTCAATCGTTGGTTAAACTTTTGTCAAGTGTTAGTTAGCCCACTCGTTAGTTTATGGTTTAGTAGGCGAGAAAGACAACATTGTTTCTGATCTCACCTTTTCATGCTATCATTGGCTAAACTTTCGTCTTTATTTGCTTGATTTTAAGGAATCACTTGTTTTGCTCAACTATCATATGGTTCTTGAGTTGGTGTTTGGAGGTGCTATTCAAGTGTGTAGCGTTGGTCTGCCCCGATATGCAGACAACCTTTTCGTAATAACAGTTTGTGCGCACACCGTAATCAATGCCTTGGTACATTCAGCAATGCTTGCTTTGCGCACCGGCACAGCAGAATTCGAATCCGCTGGCTCAGCTCAGATGAGTGAATCTTGGCTTACTGGGCTTTCTGTAACTAAGAAATGAGAATTGTTGACCCATATGATCTCATCTCAGGCTCAGGCAACGAAAGTTGATGAAACTAACAATTTCACACTTAGAGATTGAGCTCGTCAGTGATCTTTTCCATGATGTCTAGAGAAAGCTGTTTTGAACATGACATTTATTTTATTCTATTCTATTCTATCTTTAGTTACAGTCCACTCTAGAAAGTCACTGATAGCCTCTTCTCGCGATGAGACAGAGTACACTGATATCGATGAGAGGTATGGAATAACAGACAGAGTGAGATGTAGAACCTGTACTAGATTGAAAGAATCAATGGCAATAGAATTCCTGCTCAGGTTAAATGTAACTCTAAGGCACTTGTTGATGCGCTATCAGTTCGACTTTAGCAGTTAGTATTTACTTAGCAGCCTTAGCTTTAGACTAGCCCTTCTAGAACCTGCTCTAGTGTGCAATCAAGTCTCTGTTCTAGTGATTCTCGAGTGTGCATCTGTCAAGTTTCGTTCCAGTTCCAGTAATGCCCAAGTGTGCATCTGCCAAGTTCCGTTCCAGTGATGCCCAAATGTGCATCTTTCAAGTTTCGTTCAAGGGATGCCCAAGTGTGCGTTTATCAAGGTTCTGTTCTAGTGATGCCCAAATGTGCATCAAATTGTTTTTGTCCGTCTTTGTCTGCCCGAGTATGTGACTTTACAGCAAATATCATTGCACAAGAGTGCAACCATTGTTGCTGGCAATTATATCTTCTTTATGCAAGACTTGTTGTGTTGTCCGACTTGCATGCGAGGGGGAGTGTTAGAAGTATTTCCTATTCTTAGTGTTTAGGTTATTTTCTATTAGTTTCCTATGTAGTATAAGTTTTATCCCTATATAAAGTGATGTTCTCATTGTATTAGAACTTAGAACGACATGAAGCAAAATTATACATAGATTATTTGAATTTTACAATTAGGTTTTTGTTACAATTTTTATTAATGACCTATTGTTCCATAGGTTTTTGAAGTTTTCCTCTGGAGGTCACTATTAGCTGGTTTTAGTTCGTTAAATAAGCTATCGAGTATGTGTTGAAAAATTTAGCGGCCAATATTAACTTAAACAACTCATCAGTAGCATAGTGTATATGGCATGTACTTTTTCCTGCATTCTTGGGAGAAGCTTGCTGCATTGTCTTAGAGCAACCAAATTACTCAAGTGAATCTTTCACAAAAAAAAATTGCTCAAGTGAAAGAGCCTTGGCCAAATTGAGTCAGTAATTGAAGTTGTTTATTTGTCGTTTTGGTATATCTAGCTGGTTCTGTGTTGCTGACCATGTGCTGGCCTTTGCTTGCTAGTTATTAATCATGTGGCCTGGTCTCGAAATGTTGGCACTGTATTAAGGAAAAATGTTGTGTATTGATTTTTGTTGTGCAAATATTGATTAACTTTGAACTTCGCTAATATATTTGCAGGAGGAAGTAGCATTGGCTGTCCTAAAAACTCGGGTGCTGCTGGGACTTTATTTGATGCTGTTCCTCGGAGCCTTATCGTTGACAATTATAACATGTCAACTGATACAGACACTCTTCTTTTGGAGTTTCCATACCAGCCTCTTTGGACCAATGTTTATGTCCGAAATTATGCAAAGGCGTCTGTTCCCTTGCTATGGAGCCGTGTTCAGGTTTACGATTTTTTATATTACATCAATTTGATTCAGTTCTCACGATGCATAAGGAACACACATAAACATATTGTTCAAGTATTATTGTACTGTCGAGAACTTTCTGGCAAGACCAACTCTGGTTTTGAAAAGTGTATTACCCTAAAAGAAATGGTTATTGTGCAGAGTTGTGTATAAATTTAGTCTTGTACTTCTTGTGTGGTTGCTTCATATAGCAACTTGTAGTTAAAATGATGACGTGCCTTTCTGTCTTTCCTGTGTCAGAGTTGTACTGCTGTCAAATTTCCTATTTATGTACTACATATACTACCCATTTGTCAGCAATCACAATCCTCTAATGCATGTATTTGAGTCTATACAACGTCATTCTCTTTTACTTAGTAGAACTATAAGGCAATAGATCCATGTGCTCTTAACTCTAGATGGTGAAGTAGTTTTTCTCTTGAGCAGGCTAGTAAGTTCTACTGAGACTCTAGTAGGTCTCTCGAACCTTTCACACCCTTTTCTTTTATTATCACAACATTTGGTGGTGTATGATGCTTTCTCCTCTTCAATTAATTGTTCTCTCCAGATATCTTCCTCTTAGATGGTTGGCTGTATGTAACTTTGTAACGAGTTCTTCTATTTCATATATCTTGTGCATCTCTTCATTATGGCTTCACAAACGTTCCATGTGAGTGTTACTTATTTCTGGTTCACTATATAGGTCCAAGGACAGCTAAGTTTGTTGTGTGGTGGAGTATTGAGCTTTGGGCTAGAACATTATGCTTTATCTGAGTTTGAATTATTGGCAGAAGAATTGTTGATGAGTGACTCTGTAATCAAGGTCAGTACTGGTATTAAATTTATGGACTTCTTTGGCGCTCTAATAATTTTGTTACAGTTTGAAATTGTTGCAATATATGGGTCCATCTCGCATTCGTGCTTTCTTGATTCTGCACATTGTATAGCTTGCTTATTCAAGTGTTATATCAATTCCATTTTTTTACTGATGTCTTCAATTAGTAGGTGGCATTCTCTCTCTAGTTTGCACACTTGCTTCTGAACTTAATTATTATACTTTCCCCTATAATTGTATCCAGAGGATGTCAATGGTGTATATAAATGTCAGGTATATGGGGCCTTACGAATGTCTGTGAAGATGTTTTTGATGTGGAATTCTGAGGTGCTAATAGATGGTGGCGGTGATGCAGCAGTTGCAACATCTTTGCTTGAGGCCAGTAATTTAGTTGTTCTAAGGGTAACTATCTTGCGTTTCTATTTTCATTTTTAATGGGATAGTATGTTGCTACTAACCAGTTCCCTGTTTTTTCCCCGAAACAGGGGTCATCTGTCATACATTCTAATGCAAATTTGGGAGTTCACGGACAGGGTTTATTAAATTTATCGGGACCAGGGGATTTGATTGAAGCACAACGTCTAGTTCTCTCATTATTTTACAGTATTCATGTAAGCAGCTGTTCTATCAAATTTGTTAATTCCATTTATCTTGTTGTATGCGAATTTGTCATGTTATATGATTATGTGCTATATGGAAATAAAATTGTCATGATCACTATCTTGGTATTTTATGGTATATATATTAGTGCTTGTTGACTTACAAACATTTCTATAAAAAAATAGCATGTTCAGCATTTGAGTGCATAATACTTGTGTTCAACACATTCACTTGGGCACAAATAAGTTTGCCTCGTACATTCTTTTCTAAAGCCTATACAAGCTTATTATTTCCATGATTTCACTATGCACGATTCTTCTAAAGCCAATACAAGCTTATTATTGCCTCATCAATGATTTGTCTGAATTAGCTACGACAAAACGCGAAAGTGTTGCACTCATTTACACACAAAAGAGGGGCAATTCCCATTCACACAAAAAAACTATCCAATTAATTTTCCATTATTCCTCCCACTCCTTTGTAATTTGAAGTTCAACCCTTTATCATCTTCAGCTTTCGTAGAAAGCAATGTACTGAGGATGTTCGTGACTCATTTATCGTAATCGTAGATATTCTGTTAAACTTTTTTTATGTATGTTGTGGGTACGTAAGTTTTCATTTAAACTGCCTGGTTGAACAATCTTCCAGCTTTTGCAACAATGGTGGCTTGGTGCTGTGTTCCATCAAGTGATTGACATCATCATATAAAAATGGTAGCTTCTATTGATATGATTGAAGTTCCTTGAAGATCTTCATGACCATTAGTTATCTTGATCTGTTGTGCGGTGGTGTGGTTATAACATCTTTATAATTTTTAGCATAAAAGGTGAAATCCTTATTTGTTATATGAAGGTTGGATTTGGATCTGTCTTGCGTGGCCCCTTGGAAAATGCAACAACAGATGACGTGTAAGTTTGTAGATTATTGACTCAGTTTGTGATGGTTCTTTGTCATTTCTCGGAGTAGCTAATTTACTTTATTTCGTGATTCATAGAACACCAAAGCTCTACTGTGATCTCCAAGATTGCCCCATCGAATTACTACATCCTCCTGAAGATTGTAACGTAAACTCTTCCCTGTCATTCACTCTTCAGGTATCTATTCCGCGGTGATTGCTCAAGCATATCATATGTTTAAAAACTTACTTGTACTTGGTTATTTGATAACTCTGTTACTTCATTTTTCCAGATCTGCCGAGTTGAAGACATAACTGTTAAAGGACTTGTAAAAGGGTCAATTGTTCATTTCCACAGGGCTAGAACTATAGCTGTGCGGCCTTCTGGAATTATAAGTGCATCTGGGATGGGTATGTTCCCCCTTTTCTAGTCACAGAAGCATCTGGCTTATCTATTCCTTCATTTTTCTTATTGTGCACATGAACTTTACATCACAGTTAAGTTGGCTTGTTGCATTGTTCACTTTATTTATTTTGTCAAGATAGGAAAGACAATAAAGCTTGTTCCATCCACACCTTCTTCTCGCTTCTCGCTTCATAATTTATGGTTATTGTTTATTTAGTCACGTTTTTTGTCATTTGTACAGGCTGTACCGGTGGTGTGGGTAGAGGAAATGTTTTAAGCAATGGTATCAGCAGTGGCGGAGGGCACGGTGGTAGAGGTGGGGCTGGATGTTATGAGGGTGAATGTGTCAAGGGCGGTGCCTCATATGGTAGTGCAGAATTGCCTTGTGAGCTTGGCAGTGGGAGTGGGAATGATAGCTCTAGTGGTTTGACTGCTGGTGGTGGTATCATAGGTACTCTCTCTCTAATTTTTAACCATATGAGGTTGAATTTGCTAAGGATATTATCTCATCATGCCGAATTGTCCACCATTTGATCCTCACAATTCAATCATAATTTTTTATATATTTTGGATGGCAAATCCTGTTGTGCTATAGTGCTGGACTTGAAGATAATTATACCATAATATCTGGACGTATTTCTCTCCAGTATTATTTTTCCTGATATTGAAATGAATAATATGTTTGCTGTATACTTAGCATTCCGAGTGGTTAATCTCCATGTGTGGAGGAATATGGCAGTGATTGCCATATACTGTTTTATCTGTACGACTGTACTAACAACTCTATTTTTATGTACCATACTAAAGCTTGTTTTATCTGTTTCGACAGTGATGGGTTCATCGGAGCATCCCCTATCAAGCATGTTTATTGATGGATCAGTCAAGGCTGATGGAGAAAGTTTTGACTCAAGTGAAGTACATGCTGTCATGAATGGTTCGAGTGGAGGCCCTGGGGGTGGTTCTGGTGGAACGATACTTCTGTTTTCGCGTATGCTTGCTCTTGGTGAAACTGCTGTTCTTTCAACTGCTGGGGGATATGGCAGTCCCAAGGGGGCTGGGGGAGGCGGAGGTGGAAGGATTCATTTTCATTGGTCTGACATCCCCACTGGAGATGTTTATCAGCCCATAGCTGACGTGAAAGGAAACATTAATATCTGGTTGGTTTCTCAATTCTACTCATTCAAGTTTTATTTCTGAAAAAAATCATGTAAAATTTAAGGTCTGTAGCTTTTCTTTTTGTATATTATCCAGGTAGGCACATATTTTTTTTGTTAATAACTTGCACATTCATGTGTATGAATATGGTTTTTGAAGTAGTTAGAAGGTATTCTAGCGAGTTAGCTTTTATTGTGTTCTTTTTGTTTGGTTTCCCACTAATGAGCCCTGATAGAGAGAAAATGAAAAGAACAGAAAAACTAATCATGAAGTGTAGCTGGTTTAGCCCCACACTTTGTGGTGGTTCTATATCTTGCTGCAAGTGGTAGAAAATCATATTAAACTGCCAAAGGCTTCATTTATCTATTTTCTTGGTAACTCTTTTAAATGATACTGAAAATACTTTATCATCCTACTTCCCAAGAAATGGATGATCAAGTACATTTCTTAGAGCTAATTAGTTTTGGCTTTGGCATTTTCTGTCTGATAAGTTCTAGAGATTGCTGATTTCCACATCAGGTAGTTGCATTATCAATTCAATCTTCTAGAGATGGATAGTGGAAGTTCTTGTGTTTTTTTACCATAGATTGAAGTTGTAGCTTGTCGTGTTGGGGTATTAATTCTTTATTTTGTTGCATATATTTTTTGGTGATCAAATTCTTGTAGTAATAGAATGCTGTTGTTGTTAAAGGGGTGGATTGGGTAGAAATGAAGGTGGAGCAGGAGGAAATGGGACAGTAACAGGGAAGGCTTGCCCGAAAGGGCTTTATGGAATATTTTGTCAGGTGAGTCTACTGTTTTGGGGATCATTTTGATATCTTTCATTTGTATGCCTTTAAGCAATGAAACTTTTGGGGTGGATAGGTCTGCCATACTGACTTCTCCGTATCTTTCATTCTTTTGTTTTTAAACTTTTTTGTTTCTCTCTCTTTCTCTCTCCAGCACACACATTCTTGGCTCAAATCTTCTTAATGTTATAGTGTTTGTACTTTTTCCAGGAATGTCCAGCCGGAACTTATAAGAATGTCACTGGTTCTGATAAATCCCTCTGTCGCCAGTGTCCTGCCGGTGAGCTCCCACACCGGGCCATATATACTGCTGTGCGAGGTACATTGTAATTAGTGACCTTTAAATCTCTGTATTTGATAGAACTATTTATGCTTCATACTCACTCTAATTGAAGGTGCATGTTTCATACTTTAGTATGCTAGGCTTTTTTTATTCAAGTGTTGAAAAATAGCTAGTATGTTCACTGATCTTCAAATCCTCTATCCTCCTTTACAGGTGGTATTGCTGAAACTCCATGTCCTTACAAATGTGTTTCAGACAGATATCACATGCCACAGTGTTACACGGCTCTTGAGGAGTTGATTTACACATTTGGTGGGCCTTGGTTATTCAGCCTTATTCTTGTGGGTCTCCTCATCCTGTTGGCATTGGTGCTTAGTGTTGCTCGAATGAAGTTTGTTGGGGTTGATGAGTTACCAGGCCCTGCTCCTACTCAACATGGTTCTCAAATAGATCACTCCTTTCCTTTCTTGGAGTCACTGAATGAGGTCTTACTCTTAATTTTTCTCACTGGGAATATATTATTACTGGTTACTTGAGAAAGAGACTACCCCCACGACCAACTGTTAGCTTTAGCATATTATTACTCTATGTTATTGGAGGTTGATAAACTGTCTTTTATTTCTAAGGTTATGGAAACAAACAGAGCCGAGGAGTCCCAAAGTCACGTGCATAGAATGTATTTCACGGGTCCTAATACTTTCAGTGACCCTTGGCGCCTTCCACATATTCCTCCAGAACAAATTAAAGAGATTGTGTAAGTTTAGTTATTTTTAACATTGTTATTTGACAGGAACAACCCTTCTCAGTATTCATTTCTTTTTTCCAGTTATTTTGGTAACGAGGTTTTTTTAGCGCTGTTGAATGGAATGTTTCTGGGTTCAGTTCTGTAGTTTGAAATATAGGTTTATCCTGTTACCATTTATTTGATTTGACAGATATGAGGATGCTTTCAATTCATTTGTGGATGAGATTAATGCTATAGCTGCTTATCAGTGGTGGGAGGGAGCAATGCACAGCATTCTATCTTTTTTTGTGTATCCACTTGCTTGGTCATGGCAGCAATGGCGGCGGAGAATGAAATTGCAACATATGCGAGAATTTGTGCGGTCAGAATATGACCATGCTTGCTTACGGTCTTGTCGTTCTCGGGCTCTATACGAAGGGATTAAGGTTTGTTCTTATGACAGTTTTGTTTGGTAATCAAGTGTTGCTTTCCTGAACCTGTGGTGTTGGAATGTTTTTCTGCACAGATTCAAAACGGAAACTACCCACAATTTCTTTAGAGCTGACACATATAAAATATGACTATCTGATATAGGATTTGGAAAATCTCTTGGGCTGGAAAATTAGGTTTAGATATTATATAGTTTTCTCATGAAAACAAGAAGATATGTAATTCTCGGGATTGAATCTGGGAATGTGTTTGGAACATGAATATTGGAAGAAGCTGCTCGAATACTTAAGATTGGAATCTGATGGACATTATCGTTAAGGCACTTGAACTTTGGGTTCATGGGTTGAAAGGGGTCTGGTTGTGGGACTTTTAGGACAGTAGATTGTAGAAGTTCAGAAGAAGAGTTTTTTGACCTTACACCTTGGTTCTGGAGGCTTCACATGAAGGGATCACAACTTATGAGAACTCTCACAGAATTGCGAAAACATAGTTGAAGTGTGACTACATGCTGCAACTCTTGCAGAAAATCTAGAGAGAGAAAATCAAATACCCGTGGACTGTAGAACATCATAGAAACTTGAGTAGCTGCATAATATCATGATATATGAAGAACTACATTTCAATTAAGACCCCAGAAGGTTTAGCTCCTATCACATTGAAGTCATAATAAATCTTGAATATCATTAGTTAATAAGTTTGCTTGCATTGAGGTCCTTGTATACTCATTGTCAATGTTCACAACCACGGTCCGCGCATGTGTATTTATAGATGACCAAGTTCGTCATGAATTGTATATATATTTTTATATATACGCAGATGTTTGGAAATTTGCCACTCACAGTTCTGCACGATGTAATTTTTGAAATCTACTTGTCTCAGATCACATCTGTAAATTTATATTTGTCCTCTATAACTACAGGTGGCAGCAACTTCTGATATGATGCTAGCATATGTTGACTTCTTTCTTGGTGGAGATGAAAAGAGATCTGATCTTCCTCCTGACCTAAATCAAAGATTTCCTCTATCTTTACTTTTTGGAGGTGATGGAAGCTACATGGCTCCTTTCTCACTTCAAAGTGATAATACCCTAACAAGCCTCATGAGCCAGGTGCATCTTCTGATATGATATCAAGAGTGGGAAATTTGATCAAAATCAATCCATTTTGTATGCTTTCAATCATGCTAATTATTATGTTTGGGTGACAGGCGGTCGCGCCAACAACTTGGTATCGATTAGTTGCTGGTTTAAATGCGCAATTACGCCTAGTTTGTCGTGGACGGCTGAGATTAACATTTATACCTGTCCTTAGATGGCTTGAAACTCATGCCAATCCTGCTTTAAGGGTTCATGGGATACGCATTGCTCTTGCATGCTTCCCTGCAACAGCTTGTGGTTACTGCCAGTATGGAGTTTTGGTGTATGCTGTAGAAGATAATGAGCGTACATCCAATGAAAGTTCGGATGGTGTAACGCGAGACGCACGGTAAATGCTTGTTGTGATATCTCATTTTCTTTCTACTTTTTTGTCACACGCGGGATTAAATGTACTTTACCTAGCTTCTCTCATGATAACTTCATTTATACACACTTGTATTTTTTTTTTATCGGCAAATTGTATCAAGATTTGGGCTCGACTATGTTATGATGAAGCAAGACAGCACCAAACTTGTGATTCTTAAGAGTTTTTAAGATTATTGTATCAATAATGATTTATACACACTTGTATGCTTTACATAAAGTGGACAAGTCAAAAAGACCTACTTATTGATATCTTAGTAGAAATAACTGCAGATGCTTTGTAGTACAAAGTTTGTACAGCAGTTTATTAGTTGTAGTTTAACTTGAGTTTGTTTTACCTTTGCTTACAGCACAAGGAGAGGTTCAGATACACTCTTAAACCGATCGCACAGAGGCTCTGAAACTTTTACCCTGCAGAAAAGAGCATGTGGTGGAATCATAGATACTAACAATTTACAGATGCTGGAAGACGAGAAAACTATATTTTATCTTGTGTCTTTTCTAGTTCACAATACCAAGCCTGTTGGTCATCAGGTGGGTGTCTCTCGCTGAAGATATTAATTTCCTCTCTTTGATTTACCGCAAATTTATATCTCAGCCGGGTTCATTTTTGAACAGGACCTGGTTGGTTTGGTGGTCTCAATGCTACTTCTAGGAGATTTTAGCTTAGTATTGCTGACCTTGCTCCAGGAATATTCAATTTCCTTGGTTGATGTCTTTCTGGTTTTGTTTATTTTACCTCTCGGCATTCTTCTTCCATTTCCTGCTGGCATTAATGCACTATTCAGCCACGGACCTCGGCGATCTGCTGGATTAGCACGTGTCTATGCTTTGTGGAATATCTTGTCCATGGTTAATACTGTAAGTGGGTCACATAAATTCCGTCATTCAATTTTTTTTCATTTTTAGATCTAGGTTATGTACATGCGTTTCTAATTTGTGAGTTCTCTTGTGACTCTGATACCAGTTGGTTGCATTTGCCTGTGGATATATTCACCACACCCTTCAGTCGTCAATTCAAAAAACTCCAAATTTGCAGCCATGGAATATAAACATGTGAGATACGATCAAAAATATGAATTGTCATTACTGAATTTATGTATGTCTTATTGGCGTTTTGTGTGGTATTTTTTTTGTTTAGGGATGATAGCGAGTGGTGGATATTCCCGGCTGCATTGTTTGTGTGTAAAATAGTGCAGTCCCAAGTGGTGAACTGGCATGTTGCAAATCTGGAGATTCAAGACCGCACATTGTATAGCAGTGACTTCGACCTGTTCTGGCAGTCATGAATTGAACTCTTTTCGGGTGGGTGAGTAACTGACATAAAGTAGAAACAGAAAAGAAAAGAAAAGCATAGAAAGTATGTAATCAATCCCTTTTGAACAAAACCTCAGCTGCTTCCTGTAATGTAAATATCAAATTGGGTATATACAAGTGACAATCTAGCCTAGTTAGTATCTCGCATTTTTTTCTTCTGTTGTCGATGTAACTGCGAGAAAGAGACGATTGAAACCCTCGACTCCACCCGCTCTGTTAAACTATCTTACCCCTTCATATATATATAAGCAAACCCTAATTGATCCTTGACTGTTCATTTCAAGGCTTAGGGGGTTAGAAAATGAGAACAATTGGATACTAATTTGTGTCAGTTTCGAATTCTTTTTAGTAACATATTGGTTACAATTCTTCTTGGGATGACCATGCGAAGCACTTGAGGTTAGTTTTGCAGAGATTTAAGGGACAGGAAGTTGTTTGTCAAATTATGCAAGTGCGGTTTTGGATGAACTCAAGTAGAATACTTGGAAAATCTCATCTCTACTAAAGAAGTACGGTGAATTGGCCTAAACCAACTAATCTGAAATCCTCAAGGGGTTTTTAGGTGTTACATAAGGTTCATTGAAACTATGTCATCATAGCCAAGGTTGTTGCTAATATTGCTAAAAATGACTTTTAAGTGGAGTGAAGAAGTTGAAACAAGTTTTGAAGAGCCAAAAAGGGATATAATTCATCATTGAAACAACTGATTGTGATAAAGACATAGATGGAGTAATTAATTATGCACGAAGGCAGACCCTTGGCTTATATGAGCAAAGCCCCAAGTTCAAAAAAATATTGGCTTGTCTACCTATGAAAAACAATTGATGACAATGGTATTCAATGCAGGGAAGGATGTCATTGTCATATATCCAACACAGCCCATTCATTATTAGGACATGTCAACAAAGTTGTAAGTGGTTACTGGAGAAAAATTTGACTGCACCATTTTAGAACAAGTGGTCGGCAAAGCGTTAGTAATAGTAGTAGATGCATTGTCATTTGAGCCTCATTAAGAATTTAAGCAAACAACAAGTTTGGAACAAGAATGTGTAAGATAGCCATTACACCACACTCTATGGAAGGTTGGAAAATGAGACAATGTAAGTTTTTTTTTCTTTTTTTCGATAAGCAACATGAAGAATTTAAGCAAACAACAATTTTGGTACAAGAATGTGTAAGATAGCCATTGCACCACACTCTATACAAGGTTGGAAAATGATACAAGGTTGGAAAATGAGACAATGTAAGTTTTTTCTTCTTTTATTCGATAAGCAATTTATTCTGTAAGTTGATCTTTAACAATTACTTGGGTCAAGAAGTTGAATTCAATGAATATCTTAGAAACTCTTAATGGTGATACTCTGGGAGGTCATTATGGGGTAGTAGTGACTGGACAAAGATTAAGTCTCTTTTTGTTTTTTGTTTTTTTAACAACAAAAGGGAAAAATTTTATTGATGAAACCAACTAAAATTTCCAAGACGGAAAAAAGCCGGCCAAATACATCAACAAAGCTAGAAAAAAAGAGATAATAGGAGATAAGAAATGAAAAAAAGAAAAACAAGATAACCCGGTATCAACGAGTTGAATTGCGCTCGTTCAGATACTCAATCTCTATACTTTCAAAAGCTCATTTTCGAATCAGACATTTGCATAAGTCCCAGGCTTAAATGACACTATTCCGGAGATGAAACTAAGTTGGAAAATCATAATCCAAAGTCGGGCACGGTCGAGGAGAGGCTTCAACATGCTCTTGAACACCCGTAGGCCCCTAAGGCACCACAAGACCAAGAGGAGAGTTATGAAGCCTTTTTCGATGGCGTCTACGACGGTATACCAACGGAACGGAACGGGACTTTTGTTATAGGCATCTAATGAATCAATACATACAAAAATATGTAACTAAATGTGAAACATACCAAAGATGCAAGTCCGAGCATGTGTTTTTTCTAAATTTACTTCAACCTTGGTTATGAAAGTATCTTGGTGGTAGTGGACATGTTGAGAAAATGTTCTCATTTCATTCCCTTGCAACACCCTTATTCTGCCTACTTAGTGACTCGAGTGTTTTTTTGATGAGATCTTCATAATGCACGGATTGCCAGAAAAATAGGGACAAACTATTTCTCAGTGACTTTTGGCACGAGTTTTTCAAGAAAATAGGTACTACTCTTAGTTTTTCTACAGCCTATCTTCCTCAAAGTGATGGTCAAGCCGAAAGCGTTAACCAATTTTTTTGGAAAACTATCTTAGAGTTAACACGCCAGTGTCATTGGATAAAATATGCAAATTTTTTTTTATATTAGCTCTCACCATTTCTCAATCAAGCTAAACCTTTTGAAGTATTGTGCGGCTACCCTCCTCTAGAATTGGGCTTAATAGAGAGGCACTTCTCTAGTGCTTTCATAGGAGTATCCATGTCAGCTTTTGAGCTGCCACATCAGCAC
>JAYMTP010003093.1:0-17801 GCA_036897365.1 Geranium brycei | reverse complement strand
ATATATATATAAAGGAGAAATATGGTGAGAACTTCCCCATCTCGTGAGAACCATGAGAACCACCGTGGAGAGGACACTTGGTGCTTTTTCCAATTTCACAGTTCCCTCGTTACACCACTCCCTTTACAGGGTTCTTTTTAGGTTGTAGTATGGAATTTGTTTAAAAGTTAGTTGCCATTTTCGGTATATTTAACTACTAGGCCCTGGGTCTGTTAGTTAGTGTCTCCTATTTGCTTATTTGTATTCTGTGCATCCTAGATCGCCTGTTATTCTTTCCTCCACCATTTATTTCCCCTTCGTTGCCTGATAAAATATCATTTTCCTATGTACTATATCCCGTGAATTTCAGGAATGTGCCGGTTTTGGTGTCTATACGCAGGAGCAAGCTCGGGATTTTCTTGAGAACAACGTGAGTATTATTTTTTCCTTGTGACTTTTGGTGCCCATATTCTAAGGTAGTGATTTATACCTTCAAGAAGTGAATTTCAGATTTTAGTATGTTATGTCGTAAGAAGAGCCAAACCAAAAGAGGGAGTGTGAGATATTGGAATGCTGAATCAGAATTAGAGTGGGGGGTGGAATAATTTGCCACAATAATAAAAATCAATTATTGTTTACCTTGAATGACTAATGACTAAGATGGAGGGGAATAAAAACTTTTAGGCAAGCTCTGTGGTGCTTTCAGTTCTATATTTGTTCAGAACTGATCATCATGTGGATGACTTCTAGATCCAAAACTTCGCTATGTTTTTTTCTCTTTGCGGAATTATCTTATTCTTTTCATTTAGAGTTTGGACCCTCTTATCTCTTTTATGTACTTTAATCTTGGTATATTCTTTTCTCTTTATCCAAGAAATAACACAATTTGAACTTGTAATCCAAGATCCTTTATAAAGATAAATCCCTGCTGAACTCTACTTACGACCCACAAGCTCAAGCTGTGAACTTATTAGGTGGGTGGGACAAGTAGCATATCATAGTTACTATAATCATATTCTTTGAAAGTGAACATTAAAGAGTTCCCTTAACATGCATTCTGCACAACACATCGACTTACTCATGAACCAAGAATATATGTATAGGGAGGAAGCAGAATTGAGTCCCAAGGTCAAAGGTCAAACCAGCTTTCATACCATGTTATAAACTCTACTCCCAAAAGTTTGGTACACAGAGGGCTCAACTCGTGTATCCAGTGCTCACTAAATTGATATTCTTTTAGTTCTGGACACTACACTACGTCAATCCCCAATTCTAATCTATGTCATTTTCTGTTGTCAAACTCTCTTTTGGATTGCTGGCTGAATTTCTTGCCGATTTTAGGCTACTTTCTGTTTACCATTAGGTCATTTCTTCTTGTTCTTTCTTGCAAACATGGTAAACTGTGAAAAAACAAAGCCTTAGTAAACCAAGAACTCCATAAATTGGAAGTTGTTGGTGTCCTCTGGGCTTTCACTTGATTCTATGCATTCTGCTTTAGCAAATATTGTCACGAGGTTGAGGTGTGTCAAAAAGTCAATAGAAAAACGGTGTCGTAGGAGTTGATAGGCGCAGCTCAGCTTGTGAGCCAAGTATAAATAAGTGTGGGCTGGGTATGTATGGTTTTTGGCCTCACTTGAGGATTGGGCCGCTGAGAGGGTATATCACCCTTTTTAGGTTTCTCTTTCCACAAACAGAAAAACAAATACACTTTCCTTCCATCCAAACATTTCCACAGCTAGAATTCTAATCTGTGGCAAGTACACGTTAGGAAAATGTATACGGTACTACTTTTTCATATGCTCTTGCTAGGAAGGGATAGAACCAAAATGTAGTTTTGGGATGTCAATTGACCCCCATTATGACAAAAATGATTGTTATCGGTATATTATGATCATAATGACATCCCAGAAAAAAATGTATTTTCTGTATTATCTCATTAAATTTTGATTGACCCTGTATCCTATAATATCTGAATCCCCCACTTTTCAATTTTTACTTTGACTCGCATCACTTCAAACTAAATGAATTTTTATATTGTATTATTAGTCTTTTGTATTTTACCTTTCCAAAAGTTTGTATGTCAAAATGTCTGTGGACTTTTTGTTATGCCTATCCATCTATTGTTATTTTTTTTATCATAGTGTTATTTTTCTCTCATTTCGTTGAACATGTCTATTGTTCATATCTAGGACTCTAATATCATTAGATTTTAAAAAAAGATATCTGCAGGTACTGATTAGGTGTTTCCTGTGATGAGGGGTTTACACCTTTTCAAGTTGTTAACCTCTAGATGAAGTGAATTGTAATATTGACCTTTACCCTTTAATCTATTTTATCAACCCTTTTAGGAGATGAAAACTGGTGGGTTGGGTGCTTGGTTTTTTTGACAACTCTGGCTTGCTTTTATGTTAGTAAGCCATCTGGCACATTTTGTTCCCTTCTAAAGCTCTTTGGTTCTTGTTACAGTTAAAGAAGCAAATGTACTACCCTTCTTCAGCTGAGAAGGTTGGTATACTTTGCACATGTTTACTTTTCTGTTATAAATGCTAGGCGATTATTTATTCTGGTTTTCACTTATCATTCTTTATATAATATATAGGAAGACAGAGTCAAGATTGCTCTTCGCGATGTATTTCTTTCCAACGTGCCGGTAATTTTAAACCTTTAAACCTACTTCAAAATTTTGGCTTTTCTTCTAAGTTTACTTTCTTCAGGTTCGTCGGAATAACTTTCGGCCAAAATGCATATACGTTGCGGTGATGTTGAGGCGCATGTCAGAGACAATCTTCGATAAGGATGTAAAGGATGACACGGTAATTGTTTCAGCTACAAATATCACAGAACATATTCTTCTAGGCCTTATCTAATAGTGGGTACTGATAACTTCAACGTGTCTTGGAAGAGTCGGCAATCTATTATAGAAGGATGCATGGATTTCTCGTGTTAAGCTGGTTAATCTGCATATATTTTAAATACACATCAATCTTCTCCTTCAATTCTGTGGACAACGAGTCACCTGATAGTTGCTTTAACAATTGTCAATCTCAATGTTTATTGATGATACTTCATTATACTTGCTTGTGAATTACAATAGAGGAGGTTCCCTTGTATAGGGAACAATAGGAAATAAACCAAACTAGGAAACATAATACTAATAAGAAACCCTAATACACAAACAACAATTATACACAATATATACAAAAAAGATTAAATGGGTTCATGGCTGCATCTTGAGGAAGTTTGCACCTATGTTTCTTAATTATTAATATTGTTTATTACTTTTAATAATATTATATCATAGTCCAGTACTCCTCTCCTCTCAAAATATCGGTCTTATTTGACTTTCTGCTAACATGAAGGATACTTTTATAGTGGTTGACCGCTTCACTCCCAACTGATCATCTTTAATGCCTATCGATTCTGATGTGACTAATTTATATCCCAAACACATGGTTTCCTAAGGACTGAGAAAATGCATAGAAACATCTCCATATATCGTTTGTGGTATGTTATATAAGATTATATGACTGCAAATGCCTTTTTCTTTTATCCACAGGACTATGTTGGGAACAAGCGATTGGAGTTATCAGGCCAGTTAATGTGTCTGCTTTTTGAGGTATCCTTATTATGATCGAGTTACATACCCAACAAAACAATCCTGTGCTCCTTTGCTTATGGTTTCAAATATTTTTCTTTATTGATTTATTCTTTCCGGCTATATTGAAGGATTTGTTCAAGTCAATGATTTATGATGCTGAGAAGCATCTCGAGAACACGCTATCAAAGAGCAGGTCTGGCCCACTGGACTTGTCTAAAGTAAGGACATAAACTACCAGTATTATGAAACTCCTGAATTCTCTCCGATTTCTCCCTGAGAGCTCTGTAAAATCAAGCTGACCAAGTTTTGGACTGAGTTTTGAAGCTCGTTCTCAATAGTTCAATTTTACCCAGTTCTCGCTTGATCAAAGTTGGTCAAATTTTATTTTTATATTTTACATATGCTTTGAAGCTGTTCTATAATTTGTGCTTTTGTTTTAACTTATAAAGCTGTTTGAAAGTATCTTATTTTACTAAAATATTGTAATTTATGTCTTTCATGTGAATCACATGAATGTGTGTATATCTATACTTTTTTTTAATACAAAACGAATTTTGCCGATTTCCCCCAAGTTCTCAAAACTCCTACCTTTTTTGTCTCGCCGAGTTCTCATATCCGAGTTTTAGAACCTTGTAAACTACAAAGTTTTTATTTATTTATTTAGTTTGCTTTAAGATGCCCTAACTTCAAACTTTAGTGCTCTTCAACTGCAAATAAATGATTCCTTATTGTTTTTTATTTGTAATTATAAGAAGGAAACTCAATGGATGATCTATGGTTTCTGGAAATAAGGGTCCTATATGGCAAACATAAAAAGAAAAAGAAGTTATTTTTCTTCTATACATATAGTTGCTCTTAATGTTAGATCAAATTAACTTTTGAACTTCCTATGTTTTTCGTGCTGTTAAGAGTATAAAGTAATAAGTCATCCTTTAATTATTAACTTAAATTTTTAGTTGAGTTGGCCTTCAGCACATGTCATATACCCAATCATTTCACTTCGGATGACATTTATTTTCTTTTTCCAACAGGTAATTACTGGAGATACAATTACCATGGGTATGGAGAGGACTCTTTCCACTGGCAACTTCAATGTCAAACGATTCAGAATGGACAGGAAAGGCATGACACAGGTTCTTATCTTCTAAACATATATTTAGTTGTTTTTTATCAGCTAAAAAGATTTTATTGCACCCGTTATTTTTTAATGCTTTGCTAAATTAATTTATTTCAAATCCAATCTTAAATAGGTCTTAAACAGGCTATCTTATATAGGGAGTTTGAGTTACATGACAAGAATCATGCCACAATTTGAAAAGTCTAGGAAAGTAAGTGGGCCCAGAGCTTTACAACCTAGCCAGGTAAGGCCGGCTTCTTGCACGATCTTTGTAACTTATATTTCTCCAAATGCTTAATGTTTCCATAGGATTTTGATGTCAGCTTTTTCTTTCTGGTACATATACAAATATCTCAGCTTGATTTGCCACTTCATTACAGTGGGGGATGCTTTGCCCGTGTGATACCCCAGAAGGAGAAGCTTGCGGACTGGCCAAGAATTTCGCTCTGACGACTCATGTTACGACTGATGATGAAGAGGGTCCATTAATTACTTTGGTATGTTTTCAGTTATTTCTTCTTTCCTGTGGAAATACAAGTACTAATTCTTACCCTTGGTTTTGGTTGATATCACTCATGAGGATATTGCCCCCTTTTGTAATTTTTAAGTGATGAACTTTCTTAATGTCGAATAAATAATAATTGCTCAAATTAAGTGCTTGCTGGTTTGTGATTATTGCAAGATAAGTTAGACTAATGAGAGATCTTTGGAGTTCTTCTAGCAATCAGTAGAAAGTAACTATGGTTTTAACTTTGAGATCTTCGTTCCAATCACTACCTTCCTGCATCAATGTTTGTAATGGTATTGAGCAGGAGTTTATTGTTTCAATATGTTTCTAGGAAGATGACGACAACCTATTTATACAAAGTTTGACTGATGCAAAATCGTTTGAGTTTCAGCAAGTAATGGACAAGAGTTTTAGAAAGTATAGTTTTCATTGGGAAATATCAGTTCTAAACTGTTGAAGTCATCGGATAGCTAAACTAGGAGAAAAAATGAGCAAGATGAAAATGTAAAAAAAATCTTAGGCATTAAGCCATGGGCTTCCCATTTAACCTTTTTGAAGGAAAAGAAACATGTATCATCAAATAAGTTAAAGGAAATTCACATCGCCTCATAATATGCTGGCACTCTGAATGAGGGAATAGTACGTCTACAAATTTTTAGTTAAATGAATGTGATAACTTTGAATTAACTATAATGGAAAACAATAGATATATGTAGCTGACAAATGTTTATTAATGAAACATATTCTGTGACAATGCTAGCTGATTCCATTAAATCCGCTTACTACTTATTAAATATTTTATTGTATAAGACAATAATTAATGATAGCCAAAGCCAAGCAAGGAAACGTGAGTTGATTTTGGAAAATTGTTCTTCCATCTCTTATAAGTTACCAAGGCTTTAGGGTCACAGGCTTATGTATTGTGTATGTGCAGTGAAGGTGCTACATATTTGCTTACCTTATGAATTAAGTTCTTTGAAGAGTTAAATCTTCAAACCTTATGTTGAAATCTGGCCTGCTGTGTATTCATTTTTTCCTTATTCAGCCATGTCTGCATTGTCAATTACGATGACAATGAAGGAACATGACGATAAGCTGGAGTAGTTTTCTCGTTGACTAAAATCTGCCACTTCTTACATTTTAAATTCTCTTTACAGGCACCAAGTTTCACTTGTTGAATTCTGCGGTTGTTGATGTCTTTTGAAACTTGAATGTTTTGAGTTTCATCACACAGATTTGTGTCTCCATTTTAAAGTTATTATATTGCTGCCTTTCTAACTCTAGCTTTCTAATGACATATAGCACACATAAATGCTTTTATAATAGTAGAAGGTTTAGCTACCTTGTTTTTGTGGTCACCTGTTACACATTGTTGAGTCAAACTGTTAACAATATTCAAAGAGAAATGAATAGTCTTATTGAAGTTCCATACTGCTGACGAGTCTTCATTGTTGCTTTAGTGCTACTCTTTGGGTGTTGAAGACTTGGAGCTACTTTCTGGAGAAGAGCTTCACATACCAAATTCATTTCTCATTATATTTAATGGGCTCATTCTTGGAAAGCACAGGAGACCACAGGTATATATAATGTCCAATGAAGATGTGTGCTTGCGATTGTGTTATTTTCTGTTCTTACCTTTTATTTTGTTGCCTTGTTTATAGCTCTTTGCTAATGCATTAAGAACGTTGCGCAGAGCAGGGAAAATTGGAGAGTTTATAAGTGTCTTTGTAAATGAAAAGCAGGTAAATCATTTCACCCAAATTTGTTGTTTAGCTCTGATGATGTATACGTAAGTGTGGCAATTAATGGTCATTATCTCCATGTTTGATGGTATAAAGCACTCTTATCATTTTTTTTAAAAATAGAGTACTCTGCTGTGTCAGTAACCTAATTTTAAGACTAGAACCCCAGAAAGTTATATGATTCCTAGAATAATAAACACGTGATTGAGCGTGTGCTCGCTAGATGAAAGTGATGAGTAGTATCTGTGTCAGGTGTTGAGAATTGAGATTATTCAGTAAATTAATATACTCCTTAGACTCCCTCTCAGTTATATTCCTTCTACAATGAAGGTTTCCATTCGTGGAATCTCCATCCATGGATAAACCAGGAAGAAAAAGGAGCACTCTACAGGTAAATAAGCTTGTAGAGGAAAAAGTTGCAAGGAAGCAAGTAATCAATAAAAGTATCCCCCAAAATTTAAAAAAGAGCCCTCACAAATTTTGAAGTTTAAAAGAGGAAGAATGGAAACACAGAAAATGAATTTCCAAGGTCTTTCACTGCATATACACAGGGCATAATACCAAAGACTTTCATTGCACATGCACAATAAGGGAAACAATGGATGAATTTCAAAGAGGAAATTTATTGAGAAACATAAATTCTCCACTTATTTGAGAACACTTGAAAACCTGTTTTGTAGCGCTGTGTGTATATTGCTTCTGATGGAGGTAGAGTTTGTCGGCCCCTTGTTATTGCTGACAAAGGTGTATCAAGGATCAAAGAGGACCATATGAAAGAGTTGGTGGTGAGTGCGTGCAATTTGTTTGTGTTAAAAAACTGTATATATCTGCATGTAGTTTATTTTTTGCTCTTGAAGGATGGAATTCGCACTTTTGACGACTTCTTACGCGAGGGGTTGATCGAGTATCTTGATGTTAATGAGGAGAACAATGCTTTGGTTAGTTCTTATCTGTAATTTCTTATAGCATTTATATATTATTACTATCAATGAAAATAATCCTCTTTAACATTTATGTGCTGTATAGATTGCTTTATACGAAGGAGACACGAGAGCAGAAACTACCCATATTGAAATAGAACCTTTCACCATTTTAGGTGTATGTGCTGGGCTTATCCCATATCCACATCATAATCAGTCACCAAGAAATACCTATCAGGTTTCTTTCTATATTGTATGTGATATTTGGCACAGATACATGAGTTTTTGTTTTCTCAAAGTGTGTTTGTGTGTTTTGTAGTGTGCTATGGGGAAACAAGCAATGGGAAATATCGCATACAACCAGGCAAGTATTGTCATAATTCTTGAGCTATATTCCATGTTTTCAGTTTTGAATCCTGGCCACTGGTGTTCCCTTGTGTTTTTCGTTCCACAAGCAATTGCAAATTCTGTTGAAAAAAATTGCCTATACAAGAGTTAAAATTGTGAATTCCTAGGGTACCATAAGAATACAAAGTGAGGCTACAAGTAAGGGGGATTCTTAAAGGTTCCAAGTGTCACATTTTTTAAAGAAAGAAAAACAAGGACTCATTGGTTCTATACAATTTGGTTCTGTAGTTAAATCGGATGGACTCATTGCTTTACCTTTTGGTGAATCCCCAACGACCTTTACTATCAACAAAAACAATTGAATTGGTAAGCCTGTTCTCCTTTCTATTTATGAAACTTATTTGCTGTATTCTTGGATTTATGCTTTACTTCATCAATTCCAGATTGGATATGATAAGCTTGGAGCAGGCCAAAATGCAACTGTTGCTGTTATGAGTTATAGTGGGTATGACATAGAGGATGCAATAGTCATGAACAAATCCTCTCTGGATCGTGGCTTTGGCAGATGCATAAGTATAAAAAAGTATGGACCATCCATGCTTGGTGCTGAATCATCTTTTCATGTAGTTTTTCTTGGTTTGTCAAATTCACCCTGGATGATTTTAATTAGTCAACATCTGGGGGTATTGTTGGATGGCTACATGAAAATTTTCTTCTTATAATGTACAGGCATACTGCCGTAAACCAAAAGTATGCGAATCTGCTATCCGATAGAGTTATCAAGCCCCCAAGAGATGCAGGTTCAGACAGAATGCAGGTGATTCACAATAGGACATTGATTTACTTCCAGAAGCCTATCTAGCTAATGTTCACATGCCTTTATTGGATGTACAATTTAATTGTGACATTTTTACTTAACATATAAGGGTAAGTATTGGAAACCTATTTGGAGCACAAGTAGGGAGCGTCCCTGCATAAAATGATTTTTGATAGAAATCCAATTTCCTAAAACAGTTTCTAACTATTTGAGAAACCTAAAAGAGAGTAGGGTATCGGAATAGTAGATTTGCAGACATCCAACTGAAAAGTTTTTTCTAAGAGAGATAAACTTAAGGCCCTTATATCAGCATCTGTATTGCGAGAAGTCATCATGTTCCTCTCCCTTTATCCCTCTCACTCCTAGGAATCAACATGATGTAGCGAGGGATTTCCTTTATCTAAGCATTTGTATACTGAAATTGCCATTGTCACTTTGCAATTTGGCATAGGTTAATGAAAACATGAGAGAGAAAGAGAGAGGGCGAGCGCCGCTTTCGGTGCCTCGCGACAACCGAAACCCTTCCACCCTAGCCCGTCTTTCGCCACACCCAGCCTCAACCACCCGTCAGATCTTTGCCGATGGAAGTCGTCGCACTGTTTCCCGACTTCGCGACCCCAGACACCCGCCGATTTCACGATCTTGATCTCGTCGGCCGACACTGAACTCGCGATCTAGATCGCGTAGGGTTTCGCCGATCTCGCGCTCTAGGTCGCGTCGGGCTCTACTAATCTCGCGATCCAGATCGCACCGCGCCCCTCTCCGCACATCTCGGCATCGAAACCCAAGCCAAAGACCGACCCACCCTTCTTCATCTACTTTTTTGATTTATATCAACAATCTCCCGATTGATTTTTCTGCTGCAAAGATTCAAAACTTGTTCTCGCATTTCGGCTCGATTATGGGTCTCGATCTGCCAACGCGACGAAACAAAGGAGGTCGCAGGTATACTTTCTTACACTACGTTGGTGAATCTGCGAGTAAGCAAGCTATGGCGGAGATCTCAAGCTTCCGGCTACAGGGCAGCAAGCTCCTTGTCTCGCCGGCTCGCTCCATCAGATCAGGACACCATTGGATTCGGACCCCTCCTTGTCAACAAACAACCCCAACCTCGAACCCTTGTCTGGGCGAGCCGAAACTGGAAAACCACCTCCGGGGCGCTGTTCTAGCCATTGCTCTAAACAGCTGGTCGGCGGAAGATGTTCTAATCGTTCTCAACGAACAAAACATCCGAGGTATCGAAGTTATCCATCTAGGCTACAAAGCCTTTCTCCTATGATTCTCGGACATCTCAGTCAAGGAAAAACTCCAGGAACAGGGTTGGGAGTGGCTCCTCCAATGGTTCTTTGCCATCAGCAACTGTACAGAACGTATAATCTGGGGAGGGAGACTCCAATAGATTCAAATCCTAGGTCTACCAACTGCGGGTTGGTCCTCGAACAATATTGCCAATATAGCCACCCATGTCGGACACCTTATTGCAGTCCACCCAGACTCGATCATGGAAGGCGAATGCTCCATGGCTTTAGCTCTGGTTCACCTACCAGAAGACGGACAAATTGAATGGACCTTCCCTCTACTGCTCAATGAAAAATCGATTCCGATTCGGGTACTGATACATAGGAGGGACGTCCCGGATGTCAAGACAGTGGCTCCGTTGCACGGTAACACCAACCTTTTGGGCTGGTCACCTCCGCGAATACCTACTCCGGCCGACAGTTCTGATTCAAATCGACCTGCCAACGATGTTTTCCCTCCTCTGCCTTTGGCTTTTGCTCCTGCCCAAAGGCACATCCATGGGCCCGAATAACCCAGAGGCCCATCCTAATTCAGTGTCCCAATCCAATCAGGTAATTTCAACTCCTTCCACAAACAACCCTTCCTCCACAAGCAACCCTTCAATAAAAACAGATACCGTGAGCCTCCCTCAACCTAAGATCTAGTGAGACCCAAAAAAATATCCCTAGCTCGGTGAGTCACTGGGAAAAGCCTTCTCCCGCCCCCGGAGACTAGCCCCGGTCACTGATCTCGAAGCGGGTGAAATAGCACCGGATGCGCAGAGTCTAATTGCGGGTTCCGAATTGGTCTCGTGCAATGAGGACGGGACAACAACTTCTACTTCTCCCGGTATTGTGCAACATATTGATCGGAGTGGCCCGGACGTTGGGTTACCTCCTTCTCATTGAAAATCTTCTCGTGGAATGCGAGGGGCCTGGGTCTTCATTCAAATCACATACTTGCTGGCCGCCTTGCTCTGGTGTTTAAACTGGATCTTATTCTGATACAAGAAACTAAACTGGAGACAGTACATTCGACCATCCTCCGCTCTTGCGGCCTTCCCTCCCATTACCTTTTGTTTTCGCCCCTGCTTAGGGATCGGCAGCCGGAGTTCTTTCAGCATGGAACACACTGATCTTCAGTACGCAGAGGCACATGATTGTTGGAGATTTGAGGATTACCTCGACAAATCATATCAATGCTTAGGCGCCGGCGGCGTTTTCTTCACTTCGAGAACTTCTCTGGACAACCTTCCCGCCCATTTTAGCCCACTCAGGAGGCGTCAATGTTCTTCCTGCTTTGGCGGGTTCCAGAGTCTTAGAGGCGTCACTTCCTCCAAAGCTTTTTCCCTCTTAGCAGGCCGAGAATTTGAAACAAACATTCCCTGGGCTCGATCAGTTTTGCGGTCTCCCGTGCCTCCAGAAACTTTGCTTGGTTGACCGGTCATGACTCGATCCCCATTGGCTTACTTGGCTCGCACAAACGGGAAGGTCTTTAGAGAGGAATCAGCGTCTCCGGAGGTCACCCTGCTTAAAGTCCAACTCTGGACCTTCCTTTATTAAGATCGGATGGAATGTCGTATGATGTGTCTTTTGTTTTGTGGCTTTCAAATCCACTCTCTTTAGTTTCTTGGTTTTCAGCTCTTGTATTCTCGTTGGGGGATCCCCTCCCCTAACTTCCTTTTTTTATAAAAGTTTATTTCTGATAAAAAAAAATTTGGCATAGGTTTGGGATAACCCAAAAATGCTATGCCAAAGTAAAAACCAGTCCATAATTCAAGCAACTTAACAATGAAGCAAATGATGAACATTTTCGCCTGTCTACTAGCATATATATTACGTTGGTCAACTATAATACCCTAGCAAAATAGGCTGCTCCAAAGGTGAACAAATATGCATATCATGCCTACTAAGGAACAATACATTCTGTATGATTTTCAGAACCCTGATGTAAGGTTAAGGGATAACCCAAAAATGCTATGCCAAAGAAACAACCAGTCCATATTTCAAGCAACTGAACAATGAAGCAAATGCTGATCATTTTCTCCTATCTACTAGCATACATATTACATTGGTCAACTATAATACCCTAACAAAATAGGCTGTTGGTGAACAAATATGCCTACTAAGGCACAATACATTTTGTATGATCTTAAGAACCCTGAAGTAAGATTTACATCAAACTGGTTATTTGTAGGTGGCTTCCAACCTATCTTAAATAAATATGGTGTCCTGTATATGCACTTTGTGAAACTCAAACTCTTGAATAAAGCTCTCTATTTGAGTGTACTTCTCAGTACTGTACATTACATGTTCTGACACCAACATCCTTACCTTGATCATATTAAAGATATCCCACGTTTCAAAATTTTAAAAGCGCTTACCATATTTGTTCTTGTGTAGATAATAGATGATGATGGGCTGGCGTCCCCTGGTGAAATTATTAAAAATGGTGACATCTATATCAATAAACAGTCTCCTACTGTTACAAGGGGATCTGGAGTAACATCAGACAGGTTAGTGGATTTTCAGTTGTTCACTGTGAAAAATGTGCACTTTCTTGATATCAGTGCTGCTTATGCCTCTTTCTACCTCAGTTCATACAGGTTCAGCGGACAAACATTCAAGTATCCAGATGGGGAGACAAATGTTGTGGATAGAGTGGGTGTTTGTTCAGATAGGAATAACAATACGTGTTTTAAATTTTTAATACGCCATGTCCGTAGACCAGAGGTAAGACATGATATGATCTTGTTTATTTTATGTGTATGCACTTTCCTTGACTCTTATTTACTCACTCAGGTCGGTGACAAATTTAGTAGCAGACATGGTCAAAAAGGTGTCTGTGGCACCATTGTTCAACAGGAAGACTTCCCATTTTCTGAACGTGGAATCTGCCCAGATCTAATTATGAACCCTCATGGATTCCCAAGGTATGCTTTTCCAATTTGTTGGTATTGTTAATTTCTTGGTAGGATAAACTCATTAATTGTTTTATATTATTACTTTACTTCTTGAAAGATGTAAATATATACTATATTTTGATTTGCATTCTAATCATATCTGTAAAAATGTGCTTTATGTTGCCAATTTAATTGTTTCGATTCTCATTTTCCAATTTTCGTCCATTTCCTTCGCAACTTTGTCATATTCTTCCATTGTTTTTCTTACTTGCATTCGTGGTTGTTTTAATCAGTCGTATGACCGTTGGTAAAATGATAGAGCTTCTTGGAGGTAAAGCTGGGGTTTCATGTGGTAAGTTTCATTATGGCAGTGCTTTTGGGGAACCAAGCGGTCATGCAGATCGGGTTGAAGCTATAAGGTAATGTGTGAGTCCACAATTTCACCTTATCACATCTCTCTTCATGTTTATCAGATAATATTTTTTTATCTCAACAGTGAAACACTTGTGAGACATGGCTTTAGCTACAACGGCAAGGACTTTCTTTATTCAGGTATTGACTTGTTTCTTTGAGGCATATCTTCAATAAATTATGTTAGAACAAGTAAAATAAAGGCAAAACAAAGACTAACTATAGCCTTGCAAAAACCTAACAAAACAAAAGCTAGATTAACCCATAAACCAAAAAAGAACCCGATACTACACGTAAGTCCCGTGAGAGCGCCTCTGGATCCTGAAGCAAGGGATAGGAACTCAACGAAGTGAGAATCTAATTTACTCATATTCGAGCAGTTGGTAAGATGAAGAGAAAGACCCAAGTGTTAAATCTTCAAGAAAGTCACTGCATGTGAAGCAATGTCTTGTCTGTATCTGAGATAATGGTGTTCCCGTCAATTAATGATCCTTATATTGAAAAGAGGGGCGATTGCCAGATGTGAGAGTGCCTCTAGGATTTCCTATGGACAGAGCAAAACAGAATTCCCAATCATGTGAAAAGCCGCAAGAATAGAATAAGGAGGGCGGGATCACTTCACACTTGTTTTCTTGGATTAGGATGAGATTGAGACAATGTCAGGCTACAAGACTGGCTATAATTCCGTGTTTCTGGGTTGAGGTGATGCCTCTAACGGTCCAAGAGATAATTCTCAGTGAGGATCGAATCTGCACAGATCGGCTTCTTCTGCTCTTTTTATGTCTTCGTTGAGGTGCTCAATGAGAGCAATCATTTCCTTTTCTATATCACTGATCTTGAACCCTAGAGACATGCAATAAACCCAAGTATTTTTGTGTACGCAAGATTCTCTGCAGTAGGAGGAAGTGGTGGAAGTGCCAGATTTGCTCTTGCTTTTATATTTCTATCTTACATGATTCTCTTATTGAAGGCAACATAATGCCGAAAATGGTTTTAGCCCAATTAGGCCTAGCTTAGGACGGGCCAAAAAAAGTTCACTACATGTTCTCAACTTCTGGATGTGGGCCTTCCTTTTGATACCTGTAGAGTTATGTCAGAGGCAGCTGAGTTTGCATCACCGTCTATCCCTGCTCCTCGGACGTCATCCCCACTTGGGTCTGTGGACCTTCTCAATTAGGCTAGTCTCAGGATGATCTGAATCCCTAGCTTCGTCGTCCCCAATGGACTCTGCCTCAGTGGAATCATGTTTACTCAACTCGAACCTCGAGCTGAAGCTCTTAGAATTGCTATCCGAATTTTGCGAGATTACTTTGATACCAGTCAAGTCAACCCGACTGGTTGCAGAGGTTCGTTGATATCGTACATCCACCCTCCATGATTTTGGAATGGAGGTCGCTCATGAGCAAAAGGACCAAATAATGGGTGAACAACCACTGGATAACCAATCCTACCTGCGATGTTGAACATCGTTTTAGGTTTCTAACAAACAATTGGGAGGTCGTGATATAAACCTAAGGACTCTTCCGCCAGCCATTACCATCAAGTCCTGGTCGAGGAAGGAGAGAAGAAATACTCGATTGTCGTTTATCTACAAAGAATAAAATTGTTCCATGACAAAATCAGGGTCCAGTGGAGAATCGGCCATTGCGATCAATGACAATGAGCTCGATTTAGGGCTGGGCTTATGAGTAGAATTGATGCATGTTGGTGAGGAGGTGGGTTTTGACGCCAGAAGGGTGATCGGTTGTCGAAGTAATCATGCTTATCCTATGACCAGTGTCTGGTATGTTGCCCAAAAGCCTTTCGCCGGAGAAGTATCTGACATCAATAGTCGTTATTGCTTTGAGGACTATGCTATATTAACTGTAGTGGACGAAAGCAAACCTCTCGCTTCTTTTGGTTGTCGACCTAATCATATTGATTAGACGTAATCTGCCCAAAAGGATAAAAAATCTATTATAATTTGGAAGAGCTGAGGAGTGAGGGATGTTACAAATGAAAACTGCGACTGAAGGGGATGGCTGAGCTTGAGGTTTTGGTACGCGAACGGGGTGGAGAAGGATCTCCCGACCGTGAAGGGTTGGTGGTCTGAGGTGGGGTTCGACAATGGCGCTGGAGGGAGGGCTTCGAGAGGGAGGTATAAGGTTTTATTTTTCTCACTTTTCTGTTGTACTTACATTATAATCAATATTTGGGGTGAATAAAATGGAATTGTGGATCTCTATTTAAGTAGCTTAGATAAGAAGGAAAAGTTAGTTTGGGAAAGTAAAATTGATAGCTTTTTTATAAGGGTAAGTTAGGTTGATAAGGCAAAATGGACGAGTTATCATCAAGTGCAATGTTGGGTTCGAAACTTAAGAGTGTAATTTAAGCTTCTAGGGGGAATTTGAATGCTGGCTTGAAAGGTGTTCTATAATCCCATAATTTTGGCCGGATTATAAAATCCATGATTGTTTAGCCTTTCTATTATGAGTCCAAGATAATTACAGCAACATTTTTCAAATTCAAATAGTTAGTTAGAATTATCTTTTAGTTGAGATTTTTATTTGTATTCAAGTTATTAGATTTGAGCAGTTTGAATTTCATAGTTTTCTAAATTAAGTTTGTTAAACTAATCATGTGGGTTAGTTTGGAGTCTCATGCTATAAATACTCGAGAGACAATCAATAAAGGATAACATGTGGGTTAGTTTGGAGTCTAACTAAGTTTGAATGGCTCTTCTTTGGGCATTAATAAAGTCTCTTTCCCGTCTACGCAAGTGAGGATTCTTTGGAGGATTGGAACACTCTTGTGAAATTCCTTGGTAAGACTATTGATAACCGTAGGCGTAAAATTATTGCCGACAAAATTATTGCCGGCGGCGGCTCCATAAGAAGTTGTTAAAGTCCTCCCGTCGCTCAAGGTCTCCTCCAGGGACCCTTGATGCTCCTTTCACCAACGAGATTCTTCCCAATTTTGATGCAAAGATCCTTGACACTCCTCGTGATAGTGCCATTCGTGGGGTATTGTGCAAATCTTTGGGCTTTACAAGCCTTGCAACCGACGAGGAAATGATCCAATCAATCGAAGCCAGGGAAGAAAAGCTTTTTGAGGCCACCCTAGCACCTCTACAAGCCTCTCGTGTCACAAGTTTTCTATTTTTCTTTTTTCTCTGTTCTCATTCTATGTTTTCTCGGTTTTATCTTCTTTCTATGTTGGTGTATTTGGCTGGCTTTAGTTTTCTTCTTGAAAGTTTTTGTTGGTTTCATCAATAAAGTACATAAAATGAAAGTAGAAACAATGAGTTACTAATTTGGCATACCAAAATATTTGTATTTTACACCTAGGAATATTGTGTTTGCCCTTTTCAGATGTGTGGAATGCCCATATCAACTTGCACACGTAAATGCACTTTTTGCATGTGGTAATTTTCCTGTTGCCAAATGACACCTGCAATCAATTATGTCTGTTTTTTCTTAGTTGATTAAATGGTTTTGAATAAAATATGCTTATGGTGGTCCTGCCACCACTGAAGCCTGCTCAAAATCTGAATGTTTTCGGAAGGGGTGTTTTAATACATCATCATCGTAATTTATTTTGCAGGCATCACTGGCAGCCCACTACAAGCATATATCTTCATGGGGCCAATTTACTACCAGAAGCTAAAACATATGGTTAGATATTTGTTCCTTCTAAATATAATTTTAATTTCTGGAAGTGTTGCTCATAGACAAAAGTTATGAAATGTTTTAACTTTTGTTATTAGAAGACAAGAATTCCGGAGTTAATACCTAGCTCCTTTTTTAACTGGAAAAGACCAGTATGATTATTTCATATTTACTTATGTTTATGAACAATTGAGTGCAGCTTAATTATTGAACAATCTTGTTTCTTTTTAAAAGAAATTCTGGTGCAGCAGAAGGGTGCTTCGAAACGAAGCAAGAATAAAACCCTAACTTTGGAGAGAAAACGGAATTTAATCCAAATTGATAATATTGATAATGATGATGATGATAACTACACAAGCTAAGACTTATATATGACTAATTCTCCAAAACTAACTCAAACTAGTAAATCTAAACCAATAGAACTAATCAATCCAAACTAATTAGAATTAGGAAACTTAACTTAATAGGAAAACCTAAAACTATCCAAAATCTAATATATTTAAGAATCCTAATTGGGATTGTCCTACATCAATT
>JAYMTP010003092.1:0-17801 GCA_036897365.1 Geranium brycei | reverse complement strand
TTTAATGAATTATATATTTATATTAGTATATTTTAAAAATATTTATAATAGAATTAGACAAGCTGAATCAAGTCGAACCAATCTCAAGTCGGCTCATTTATTATTTAATGAATTATTTATCATTTACTTAATTTTTAATGAATATTTGTATTCAAATTTAAGCGAGCCGAGCTCGAGCTCGAGCTCGTCTATTTTATTTCGAGCCGAACTCAAGGTTAGTTGTATAAACTCGTTTGAGCCCGAGCCAAGCCCTGCCAAAATGAGGCTCGGCTCCGCTCGTTTACACCCGTAGCTACAACGTTTGAACTCCACATAAAAGCTCCACTTACCTATTTGAATGTCATTCAACACCTTCTTTCTTTTTTGCGTTTGACTTTGTGTACTTTGATATCTTACCCTAATATAACTCAGAATCATAATGGTTCACAATTAGGAACCACAAAGAATCGATGTTTCTTTCCTCTATATTTTTAGACCGTCTTCGCACCATCTTATTGTCATAAAATTTAATGTTCATATGCCATGCACATATATTTGTAATTATCATTACTTGAATGTATACAAAAAGGGCCTAAATAAAATATTTAAAATTAAAATCAATCCAAATGTAAGGCCCGTAAAATATGATTGATTTGGTTTTCATCAGAAATCGATCCGCTTTCTAATCGGTTAAAAATCAGTCATTTAATTACACTTGATTTATTGGTTATGGTTTCCAAAATCTTAAAATCAAACATTCTTGCTCAGTTTTCAAAGTTAGACTCTTTGGTTCAGTTAACCGAACCATGAACAACCCTAATTTTATCAACAGGATAATTTATTTTATTTCCTTTGATTGTGAAATGTTTACATATTCAAAGAAACTAAATAAATAGGAGACAAACAAATCTTAGTGAATCTAAATTGATAGGGGCTTGAGCCTCACAAAGCTTTTCGGGCAACGTGTGGTGCTCAACCTGCAAATCACCAAACTAAAGGCCAAATTGACGATAAAGTCGTATTGCATGTGTTCTTGTATTCGCATTGCCAACCCAATTCTTCAACATCACCATGCTCGTCAATCTCAGCCGTCGGGTTGTCCGATCACGAGACAACCCACGGCTGAGATCTGTTAATGGAGATCATGGCCTTGGAGTTTAGCCAAATAACCACATGCCGAGAGAGACGGTCCAAAAATAGAATAGCCCGAATTCGAATGGACAGATTTGGAATTAGGGGCTTGCAATGCTCTTGGTAGGGAACACCTTATCGAAATGTTACTGGCTCACACACACTTTCCATGTCAGCATATGACAATGATTTTCGCTCGGGTTAATCTGAAGTGAGACTTTGTACGTGAAATAACATATGACTCGTCAAAACATGAATATACAAGTTAAAAGAAAACAAGTATTATGTCATATTTCATTCACATTATTAACAATTAATAACTATAAGTCCTAGATATAATAATACACCGATTGTATAAGGACGCGGATTTAGAGAATACATATGGGGCCTAAGAAGGAAATGATGACACTGAAATATATAATGTCATATTAGGGGACACAAGTCGCTTAGATCATTGTCTATAAACTTAAAATTGACATATTCACAACTATGTCACCTACTTGTCAATTTTACGTGACATATTTACAACTTCGCCACATAAGTTTGGGTGACATGTTCTTATAGTGTTGTTTATTGGTGCTTTTGTGCAACATGTTTGTATTTATACCGTCTATACTATGTTTTTAGACGACATATTTTAGTACGTGTCTTCTACATCATTCACCTTAGGACAACGGTAACAGCACTACTGTTGGTTCACTGTCCCCGATACACGCTTTCCGTCATTAGGAGTCCTTAAATGTGTAAGGTGTGAAGACCCGACGAATATGTACGTGAGTACGTCCGGATGCATACCGTAGTTAGTGGGTGCACCCAACAAATGTAGACAATGTACGCTAACCGAGTTATACACATAGTCACGCATGTAGATTGGAGGCATTATACATCGGGCTTATGAGAATAGATTTGACGCATCTATGCACACGTCAGTTAGGTTATGCACCAAGCCAACGTCTAGTCCCTTCTCTCTATGTGTCGGCTAAGTGATTAACCTAACCAACGTGCGGAAATGAATGCGTCGGGTGTAATCTATCAGAAATTTGAAAAAACTCGTGTTATTTCTTTAAATTACCCGATTAACATGCATAAACAAGTGTACAAGCAATTCATTTACCACATAAACAAACAAGAATTCATAAAATATAATCAATTGAAATTAGTTTCGCCGAAATTACAAAAATTCAAAACAATTCAATATTGTTTGTAACTAAAAACCTGGAAACTAAGAACGACGATTTAGCAGTTTCTTCTTCATCATCTGGTCCATAAACTCATGGTGCATATGTTACTCTATTTTTCTCTATTTTGCCTCCATCTCATGACACATTGCCTCCATCACGGTTCTAATTAGAACGTCGGCTGTTTTTCTAGTCTCTATGTCTAATTCAAGCTTCCACTCAAGCTCGACAGTTCGTGCCTCGAGCTCCTTTTGCACCTGGCGTGCCTTCTCCTCGACCCTCTAATCAACCTTCGTTGCGAGACGTTCCTCTACCACACCAGAATTATATGCGCGGGCCGGGCACCATCTAACCCACTCTCTTTTGTTTCACCTATGAACATGTCAATACAAGAACTCTCTTTTAATATATGTTTTGTTCACACTAAGTCGACGCATTACTATCTATGTGTCAGCCATGTAGTATTTGACCGTTGGTGGCCAATATTTTGCCTGGTCAACAATATGACTGTTGTAGATTGGTGGCTGACGCATACAATTCAACGCGTCGGTCAAGTGTAACTAGAGCCCCGATGCATAAAGTTCAATACATCAACATGACTGAAATCGTTGACCATTAGCAAGACCTTGACTAAGGAACATGACGCATATGTTTGCTTTTGTCGGCCCGGAAAGTGGAGTTAACCATTGACTGGAGAAATGTTTACCGTTGACCCCATTTTGCCCGGCATATATATATCATCATACGTCAGGATCACAGTCCCATCTACTGTTGATGGAAAATCCATTGACCGTGTACGACTTCCTAGCCGACTTACGTGTTTAGTATGTGTCGGGAGGATCACTACCTACCCGACGCATATTGCGTGTATATAAAATGTATGATTAATCATGGTGTTTATTAATATTTTTTTATTACGATGATTTTCTATCACAACCATTGTTAACCATAGTTTCATGTAGTTTTTAACTTAGTTATCACCAGTTGTTAGTTGTTATTCTTTAATTAGTTTCCAAATCAATCATAAAAATAGGCTAAAACAATTGAGAAATGGGCCTATATGATTTTACATTAAAAGCAAAAATTTTGATATGGACCAAAGCCCAAAGCAATAATATCATGCTTTGAAACGAAACGGCGTCGTGTGGCGCACCTTGCTCACTCGCTTCGCTTGTTCCAGAGACCCGAAAACTGACGCTAACGAGACGACAACGGAGAAAAATCAGAAAGAAGCTTCTCTCCTTTCCTCTCCGATTCAATCCCAATCCCAAATCCTCCGATCCCATATCAGCGAAGCCAAAAGAGAGAAACTTTCAGATCCATCTCCATCTGGGTTCGGCTCAGATTCGAGATCAGGATGTACCAGTGGAGGAAATTCGAATTCTTCGAGGAGAAGTACGCCGGGAAGTGCACGATCCCGGAGGAGGTCGGCGGCAAGATCGAGTGCTGCTCGAGCGGGAGGGGCAAGGTCGTGGTCGGGTGCGACGACGGCACCGTCTCTCTCCTCGATCGCGGCCTCAAGTTCAACTATGGCTTCCAGGCCCACTCCTCCACTGTCCTCTTCCTCCAGCAGCTCAAGGTTCGTCACAATTCGGATGTGTTTTTTGTTTTATGTGAATGGGTCTGTTTGGTTTTTGCAAATGTGCTCGGATATGATGGATTTTGGGTTTTCTTTATTGCTAGGTCTTAAGCATGCTCTCTGTGGATTCTACATTTGCTGTTTAGATGAAGTCACAATTGCATGATTGCTTGCTTTCTGAGGAAATGTTGAGATTGGTAATGGAATAAGAGTTAACATGATGGAATTAAAATTTTGATTCTTGGGTTTAGCTGTTTAGGTTTGATTTTGGGTTTTAGGCTCAGTTGCTGCAAAAACTGAAGTCCTGAACAACGTAATATGAAGTAAATTTATGTATATTTTCTGTTATGAATAGATAGCTTATGTTGTAGGTTTACAATTTCTTAGCTTCCTTTTGCATTGTGATTTGAGTTAAACATAACTGGTATTTGTGTAGATTTTGCTTTTTCTCATTTTCTTGCAATGTTTTGGTAGTTTTGGTTTGTTTGAATGTAGGGGAGGGAAAAGAAAAAAACATTGGAATTTTAGAACATTCACTATCTGGTATGCTCTTTGTTGGACTCATCAAGTCCTGTCTTTTGTGGTGTGAATCGTCTTTTTTGTTGTTGATTCAATTCATCTTGCTTCTATTACTATTTACTTGTACTGATACGAGAAAAGTGATAGAGGATATAAAACTGCAAGTGGCAATAAGCGCAAGTATGAGGATTAGAACCATTGACCTGATTGAAGCGGAATTGATGTTTTAACAATAGAGCCCTGTATAGAAAAGTATCATTTTGAACATAAAATACAGGTCTTGTTAGGTTTTAATAGTAGAGCCCTTTCTGAGGAAATGTTGAGATTGGTAATGGACTAAGAGAACATGATGCAATTAAAATTTTGATTTTTGGGTTTAGCCTTTTAGGTTTAATTTTGGGTTTGAAGCTCAGTTGCTGCAAAAAATGAAGTCCTGAACAATGTAATATGAAGTAAATTTATGTATATTTTCTGTTATGAATAGATAGCTTACGACTATTTGTGATTTCTTATGTTCCTTTTGCAGGTTTAAATTTTCTAGGTTGCTTTTGCATTGTGATTTTTGAGTTAAGCTTCTGTGTATTCAGTATTCTTAATAATTGACTATTTGTGTAACTTTTTGTTTTTCTCGTTTTTTGCAATGTTTTGGTATCTCTGGTTTGTTCGAATGTAGGGGAAGGAAAGAATAAATTTGGAATTATAAAACATTCACTATTTGGTAGGTTCTTTGTTACTTGCATCAAGACAGTCTTTTGTTGTGTGAATCTTTTTTTTGGGATCTAATTCTTCTTGCATCTATTACTTGTACTGATACAAGAGAAGTGATAGAGGATATAAACTGCAAGTTACAATAAGCGCAAGTATGAGGATTAGAACCAGTGACCGATTGAAGCAGAATTGATGTTATAATAAGAGATCCCTTTTTATTTACTTATTTGGTATCATTTAAAATTTAGAATACAGGGCTTGGATGAATTGAAATTTGAAAGAAAATTAGGCTGTGTCAAGATAATAAAGGAGAAATCCACATATAGCAAAAAAAGAATTTAATAGTTACAAAAACAATATGAACAGGAATGTTGTAGGCACTATAATTTATTGAAATGCGTATTTGTGACATGTTTGGTGAGAGGCCACCTACTAGGTTCTGTAGTTTCTTATACTGAGTTTATGTACACATTGTATAGGTCATGTTGCGATTCAATCACCACCTGATTGTGAAGCACACTTTTAATTTTCCTATTTTTCTTAGAGTTAAAACTATATTACTTGTAAATTTATGGGTTTTTTTTTGTTTCTGTTGATGAATCAGCAACGTAACTTTCTAGTGACTGTTGGTGAAGACGAACAACTATCTCCACAGCAAACAGCTATGTGCCTGAAGGTTTATGACCTCGATAAAATGCAGCCAGAGGGCTCAAGCAACATAACTCCCGACTGTATTGGTATACTGCGTATATTCACCAATCAGTTTCCAGAAGCAAAGGTTGCACTCTTGTTACTTCTTTATATGATTTGCACCCCCATCTGATTGTTCTTTTCTCTCTCACAAAACTTTTTTACTTAAATTATATCTGCTGACTTTGGAATTCCATTTACCTTAAGGATTTTTTAAACCATTATGTGCTGCCAGATTACATCATTTATTGTCCTCGAGGAAGCACCTCCGATATTACTTATAGCAATTGGCTTAGACAATGGCTGTATCTACTGCATCAAAGGAGACATTGCACGTGAGCGTATAACACGTTTCAAGCTTCAGGTGGATAATCAATCTGAAAAAGGCAACTCTTCCATAACAGGTTTAGGTTTCAGATTGGATGGTCAAGCCCTTCTACTATTTGCTGTTACTCCAACTTCAGTAAGCTTGTTCAGCTTGCAAAATCAGCCACCTAGAGGGCAAACTCTGGATCATATTGGATGTAATGTCAATAGTGTTACGATGAGTGATCGCTCGGTATGGAGTTTTAGCTCTCTCTCTGTTTTGTATTGATCTACCCTATTCATGAAATATGCAGGCTAACGGTTATTGCATTGTCACATAATCAGGAATTAATAATTGGCAGACCTGAGGCTGTATATTTCTATGAAGTTGATGGACGTGGTCCTTGTTGGGCCTTTGAAGGGGAAAAGAAATTTCTGGGGTGGTTTCGTGGGTACCTTTTATGTGTTATTGCAGATCAGAGAAATGGAAAGAACACTTTCAACATTTACGACCTAAAAAATCGTTTAATAGCTCACAGTCTGGTGGTTAAAGAAATTTCTCAGATGCTTTGTGAGTGGGGTAATATAATACTTATCATGTCTGACAAGTCAGCTCTATGCATTGGGGAGAAGGATATGGAGAGCAAATTAGATATGCTTTTCAAGAAGAACCTTTACACTGTAGCTATTAATCTTGTTCAGAGTCAACAAGCTGATGCTGCTGCCACCGCGGAAGTGTTAAGGAAGTATGGGGATCACTTGTATGGCAAACAAGACTATGATGAGGCTATGGCCCAGTACATCCACACCATTGGTCACTTGGAACCTTCGTATGTTATACAGAAGTTTCTAGATGCACAAAGAATCTACAACCTCACAAATTACCTGGAAAATTTGCATGAGAAAGGTCTTGCTTCTAAAGATCATACCACTCTTCTATTAAACTGCTATACCAAATTGAAAGATGTCGATAAGCTAAATGTATTCATTAAAAGCGAGGACGGTGCTGGGGAACATAAATTTGATGTGGAGACTGCAATAAGGGTATGCCGTGCTGCTAACTACCATGAGCACGCAATGTATGTCGCTAAAAAGGCAGGGAAGCATGAATTGTACTTGAAGATCTTGGTTGAAGACCTAGATAGATATGATGAAGCTTTGCAGTATATTTCAAGCCTTGAACCAAGCCAAGCTGGGATGACAGTGAAAGAGTATGGCAAGATTCTCGTTGAACACAAGCCTGCAGAAACAATTGAGATTCTCATGAAGCTTTGCACTGAGGACAGAGAAGTAACCAAGAAGGGACGATCTAGCGGTGCATACTTGTCTATGTTGCCGTCTCCTGTTGATTTTCTCAATATTTTCATTCATCATCCTCAGTCTCTTATGGATTTTCTTGAGAAGTATACCAACAAGGTCAACGACTCACCTGCTCAAGTTGAAATTCATAACACACTCTTAGAGTTGTACCTGTCTAATGACTTGAACTTTCCATCTATGTCACTAGCTAATGATGGTGTAGATCTTAATCTTAGAACCAAATCAGGAGCGGCTGTAATGTCAAGGGCAGAATCCAATGGGAAAGCAAATGGTAAGTACAAAGATTTACCTGAGGAAACAGATCGTGCGGAAAGGCGGGAGAAGGGTCTTCTCTTGCTTAAGAGTGGATGGCCCTCAGACCAGGAACACCCACTTTATGACGTTGATCTTATGTTAATTCTCTGTGAAATGAATGCTTTTAAAGAAGGGCTTCTGTATCTATATGAAAAGATGAAACTCTACAAAGAGGTGATTGCTTGCTACATGCAAGTCCATGACCATGAAGGACTGATTGCATGCTGCAAAAGGCTAGGGGATTCTGGCAAGGGAGGGGATCCAACTCTTTGGGCAGATCTGCTAAAGTATTTCGGAGAAATTGGAGAAGATTGCTCCAAAGAGGTGAAGGAAGTTTTAGCTTATATTGAAAGAGATGACATCTTGCCTCCTATTATTGTTCTTCAAACTCTGTCCAGGAATCCTTGTCTCACACTGTCTGTCATCAAGGACTATATTGCTCGAAAGCTTGAACAAGAATCAAAGTTGATTGAAGACGACCGGCGAGCTATTGACAAGTATCAGGTTAGTGTGTATGTTTGAAAACTACACTGGTATTTATCAGTTTTACCTATAATATTATTGTTCCCAGCTCCTTGAAAGAGGATATAACTAATCTTTTTCACTCAAAGTATCTCACTGGCATATGGTATCATGTCAGGAAACATGTTCGTGCAGCTTAAATAATTGTCATGCATTGGGTTATGTCGGGTCATAGTTTTTAGAGTTCCTTGCAGAGGGTATGTGTTGAATCAAATAAGTTAGACTGCAATAAATAGTCCTAGCAATTACATTTTTCGGTAAGTTGAAGTGGCTCAAATGGAAAGGATTATCAGGATGGGTGAATCTATAATGTTTTACCATTATTGAATATAAACAAAGACCCTTTGTATTGTCAGGGGAAACCGGAGCCACTGAATAAAAAAAGAACAAATAATGGCCTGTTACAAGGATTGCGGTCTTCTGGATAAAACCATAAAAATGTATAATATACCTTGTGAATTTTGAATAATCATGTAGATAATTTGTTCGTGTTCTCTATCTGTACAGGTGTGTGGGGGTGTAAGGCTACAACTTAACTTTATGATGAAATGATATATGATAACTCATTATGCAGAAACTAGAACTATTTAATCATCTGTGTAAGTGCTTACTTAATGAGAAAACATCTTATCAGCAACCTCTTGAATTGTGCAGGAAGACTCATTGGCAATGAGGAAAGAAATTCAGGATCTTCGAACTAATGCCAGAATCTTTCAGCTTAGCAAGTGCACTGCATGCACTTTCACACTCGACCTACCTGCTGTACACTTCATGTGCATGCACTCGTTTCACCAGCGCTGTCTTGGTGATAATGAGAAAGAATGCCCCGAGTGTGCTCCTGAGTACAGAACTGTTCTGGAAATGAAGAGAAACTTGGAGCTAAATTCCAGAGACCAGGATCTCTTCTTCCAGCAAGTAAAGAGTTCAAAAGATGGATTTTCAGTTATCGCTGAATACTTTGGGAAAGGAGTTATTAGCAAAACCAGTAATGGATCTGCAGGTGCTGCTGGTCCTTCTTCCAGCACTGGCTTCTGATGATTTTTTTATCTTGGTAGAACTTTTTCGGCATTTGCTCCATTGATCGCCATCCAAGTCTCTGCATAGCCTCTTGGCGATGCAGACATAACTGGCAGAGCTGAGTATCGTCAGAAGACGAGCTAGCCAACCCAAAACGAGAAAATAGTACCTTGGTAGGAGAAAGCTCGCAAGAAGGGTCGGTTCTGGATGAAGTTGTTATGCAGTTTCAATATCGTTAGTGAGATAAAAGAACGGTCCTTTAAGGATTATGTTTTTCGGACTAGCAGGTCGTGTTTGCAGTGTAAATTTCAATCTTGTTCTATTTACGTGTGATGTGTGACGAGTGACTTAGTTGATTGTTTCTTCCATTCAAGGCAAATAAGATGTTCAAACACTGATGAAACAGTTTTGTAGTTACATAATGTGTATGGAATGTGTTGGTAATGATCTGAAAATGGGTAAGAGTGAAGAGGACTTGTTTAATCGGTATATTTGTGAAATGATATGATGAGACAGTGAAGGACCAAGTGTTTTGTGGATCTGAAACCCTTTATCAAAGGTGATATGTTAGTCTCACCTAAAGGGTTTTGGATTCAAGCTGTGAGTTGATAGCTTTACGATGAACTTTGCAACTCAAAGTTCTTATCCTGTTGAATCAAAGAATTGGGACTGGGTACAGTTCATGAGGGACCTTGCAGCTCCATAATTTCAACCTATGACTTTGTAGGTACTTTCATGTCTATATATCATGGAAGAATCTATATTCATCTACAAATCATTCTTGACTCATCCCTTAAACCCAAAAAAATGAATTTGTCCTATACTACGATATTGGTAAGAGTTATTTGTATATGGTGACATTTTAATGCACAAAATTTACTCACATTTATAAAATGTATAAATGATGGTACATATGCTACAATATACATAGTAGGGGAGAGGAAAAATGTTTGTCAACCAGTCCCGACAAGCTCATTAATAGACTCAATTCATTGCGATCAGAGCGGTAATGGATCGACAAAATTCAATCTGGACGTTTATGGGCCGGTTGAAGAGTTAGAGAAAGTTAACCCGCTCCTATCTGCGCCCCAACGATCATCAAATTTTCTGAACGGATATGTGAAGTTTGTGCAATTACCTTAAATAGCCTTGTCTCGATATTGAGAAATGACATTTATGTGAGATTTTATTTTTAATCTCTTGTATGAGGCGGGAGAGATTTTATTGCCGAAATTTTCTACAATTGTGTTTTTAAAAACATCAAAATTGTTAATTAAACTGGTTGGGGATTTAATAATCTCAAAATTATGTTCGATCGTGATAATAATATAGAGGTGTATAAAATATACAGTAGAGTTAAATAAGAAATAAATAAAGTGAATATAAATATACGAGTCTAGTTATCTCATACAACTCTAACTTAAACACAAATATGATATTCAATTGTGCATATGTTTCATAACTTTATTATATAATATTGAATCACATTCAGATGCGAACCAACAGTAACGTACGAATCGTCCGAACGGTAGAATGTTGTCCCCCCCCCAAAAGTCAAAAGTTTATTGTTGGGGGAATGTTAAAATTACGCTTTTGCCCAAACATCTTACTTATGGGGGCCAACATTCTACTTTCGCACGGTTCGGACGTTATTGTGGTTCGTACCAGAGCGTGCCCATGTAATATATAATTAAAATATATCATGTATTCAATCATATTTATTATATACCTTGAGGCTAGTAAACTATTAATTTATCAAATTCTATCTATTTTTTTGGACCACAAATCTCTAAATTTTTCTAAAACTCATCATAGCAATATGGGTTGGTCTAACCCGGCAACCCGGCCGGTTCAACCCTCCCTAAAACTCGTCCAACCGGGTTGGGGAACATGTGTGCCCATAACCCTTACCCACTCTCTCCAAGTTGGGTTTTAATAATTTGAACTAAATCCCCAACCCAAAAACTAATGCCCTCCCTTAATTAGTCTTCGAATTAGATATTTGATATTGCGATATTTTGTTAAAAGTGTTATGTACATAAAAGTAGATCATAGTTTTAGTACGAGACTCTCATATTTGTATGTATATAATGATTGGGTAGGGATGACAAGAAAAATCGAACTCGATGAATATCTGATGCACATGCACCCACTCCAATTGAAATGAAAAAACTCAAAAAAAACTCAGGTGCAGGGTTTTGAGCGGGTGTGGAGCGACCTATCCCCGAACCGACCCGCATCCGATAGAGTTTTCTTTTTTATAAAAAATATTATAATTAAGTTCTATTCTAACTAAACTTAATCCTACCCATTAATTTTTATGTTTGAAAATTTTATTTTGATTTGCTTGATTTTTTGTTTGGTGAACAAATTGCTTGAAAACCATACCGTCAGGTTTTGGGTTTTGAAGAATTCTCATACCATCGGGTTTTGTGCGAGGCGGGTACTAACACTTTGAACGAGTTTAAAGTAGGAGGTATTCACAAAAAATGAGTAGATCGGGTTCAGATTTGGCCAAATCCACCACAGTTGCCATTCCCATAATTTGTTTTGATATACCAACCGACATAATGCATGATATCGTGAGGGATTGCTCTATTTAATTTAAGAGATTTCTTAACAATAAAGTTCACGATAATTATAATTAAATATACTGATTAGTCAACTAATTTGGCATAATAGGCATCAATTGTAATTTACCAAAAAAAGAGTTTTTAAATTTAAAGACATTATAAATCAACCCAAACATATAGACTAAGGTTGTCCCCAATATTATTTTTGCTGCTTTATATTTGAAGTGTTTCATTTGTGAGCTTCACTTTCTCTGATGAATTTTCCTTCTCAAATGTAGCAAAAAGAAAAAGTATCTTCTGCAATATAAATCACACGGTAAGAGTAAGTTCTCTCATTTTCACTTTATATCTCTTGTTGTTTGGTTCCCGAGAAAGTATTAAAGCAGCAAATTACTGGCAATTTGGGATCTCTCTCCCACTGTCTCGCTATTCTGCCAAGTTCACTTTTTTTTTTTGTGATTTGGATATTTTGATTTCACTTTCTCTGTGTTTACTTGTTTACTTTTCTCTGGAGCCAAACGGGTCTGGTCTTCTCCGACTGAGAAAAGGAGGGTTTGGCTTTGAAACGAGAATTGGATTCAAATTGAGTTACTAGCCGTTTGATTTTGGATGTTCAGGTGAAATTGGGTTGTTGATTAGGGCAATGACCAAAGAACACCAGCCAGAGCCTCTTGATTTCTTCATCTGGACTCTTGAGGTATTTTGGGTTCTCTTCTGATTTTGGATCTTATTGGGTTTGTTCCTAAAATTCTATTTTGGCTTATTATGTAGTTTTAGTAATTTTTAAGATCTGATAACGATGAATTTGCCCTTCAGTTTCCAGGTTTTTGCGGGTTCAAATTATATATGTGCTTATATATTTTCTTGCTTTATTTGAGTTCAGTTGGAATTCACATTATTGTGTAGTTTTTATATGGGTCATCTTTCATTGGAAGAAACAGTGATTCATAGAAGATGTTTAGAAGCATTTGGAGAAACTGACTATTTGACTTGTAAAAATGGATACTTCATTTACATTAGTTGTCTGTAATGATGGGTATTTTGAACCTGCTCGTTCACAAAAGCAGCACCGAGTTGATTTCATTGTTCTGCTGAAACTGTAGAACTGATCATAGTTTCTTTGGTGGTATGAATGATCATTTTTTGTCTCCTCGATACTCGATAGTAAGTTCAGATTTGAATAGTTGTCCACTAAGCTGTTTATTTATGATTTGCATGCTCTGTGGTAGCTACTGAAATGCTGATCTCGATATGTGAATATGGAGTTCCCTTACCTCATGAATGTTTCTTTTTGTTTTGTCAGGACGTTGGTTTGTGGTTGGAAGAAATAAATCTGGGTAGCTACCGCCAGATTTTCAAAGAAAATGGTGTTAATGGAGAATACTTAGAGGGCATGTCCATGTTCACCACCGAACAGATTCTTCGGTTTATAAGGCGCTGCCACATGAAATGGGGAGACTTCATCACACTGTGCAAGGAACTTAGGCGCATAAAAGGTCCCAACTTTCTTCCTTTTTATTCCCTTCTACATTGCCCCTTAGGTTTTGTGTTGTGCAAATGTTAGTTTTTGGTTGATTACAGTTTTTCAATAAGAGATATTAAGACTATTAGCCAATTTTGTGTCTAAAGTTTGAGAAACTCACCATTTTAGTCCCGAAGTTTTTATGTTTAGTCCCAAAAATTCAAAAGTGGGCCAAAATAGTCAACTCTCCTAGTTAATAGTTGGCCAAACTCTTAACTTGGCTAGAAGTAACTGTAGAAGGACACACGTCACTCAACTCAATGATTGGTCTGCAGTGGTTTGACTAATGTTTACTAACAACAGAGACTCTTTTGGCCCAATTTTAAAACTAAGGGACTAAAGTGACAAAAACACTCCAGGGGATAACATTGCGGCTTTCTCAAACTGTAGGGATCAAATATGCAAATAATCTGAAATAATTCTAGAAGAATGGTGTGAATTTGTTGGGAGAGTTATATACAATATTATCTATGTGACAACATGAATATTGTTGTTATGCATTAATTGTCGCGTGAGCACCGAATATGCAAATATGTGTCCTTACCTCACATGCATCCTATACCCAACGATGTCAAGTCATATTTTTGGGCTCCAGTTTTTTTAGGCTTTTAGCCATGAATTTGCTATATAATCTTCCTTTAGGTCAAATGTCCAAGGTTGGCTGGTTGTGCAGTGATGCTGATTTATATTGAAGTTAAAATTAGAATTGGAGCCGTCAACTATCATCTTAAGCTTTTAGTTAGCTGGTCTTCAACATGGTCCCAGAGTCTCTTATATTATATCTAGAGGTTGCAAGCTTGAGTCCAGCACAAGGAACAAGGTAAAGAAGGTAGGCTTGTGCATTGTTCACGTACAATGCCCACACCGTGCTTCTTCACAACCAAATTCACTATCGTTGTTTGGGAACCCGATATGTACACTTGATCGAAATCTTCTCGAAGAAGTTCGAATTTGGGTACACTGTACATGCAATCTGCTTGTGTTAAAATGTTGTAACGATATTTATACGCCGAGAACTTATTCATAGCGACACATGCTCCATATTATTTCCTGAAACTTTTTATGCGAGGTTGTCATATACATATCTAGTGTTCACTTCTATTGACTGACACCAGACGTATTTGACTATTTTCCAGTGGCATGCCTGAAGGGGGAGCAAAAGGTTCGGCGGCCATGGTGGGCTCCACCTTGCTTGTCGGTAGTGTATGTGAAAGCAGCAAAGCGCAACAGACAGTCAAGAGTTGTTTCCCTGAAGCTAGAACCTTGACGAAAGATCTCTACTTATATGTCTATGTATATTCAATTTTCTTTTACCTGCAAGGAACAGAAAGGAGGTAGGGAACAAACTCGACTTTCGTGTTAAATCTGGTTATCTGTTGGAGAACCATCTTACATGTACAAGCCTTTCGTAAAAGAAAGAAAAACTTTGAATTCACATTGATCTGTACTGGTGTGCTCTGCTCGAATCTGGAAAGGAAAATTGTGTCATTGTTGGTGAAAGGTGAAGCAAATCAGTACAGGAACATGTATTCATTTCTCACTGGAAACTCTAATTAGGTTCAAATTCATATGAAAATGGTAAAAAAAATTCAAAGATAATACGTTAAACCTTGTAAAAGAAAAATAATTCATATTTTTCAAAACCAGAACAGATCAAAATCTTACAACCCAGCAAAGGTTTAACCAAGCATGACTTTCAGGCCATTTATCTGTTCATCTTATGCCACATTTAAATCCAGACATCATGAAAATATCAATATCATCAACTATTGTTTATGACAAACTTAGTGAAACTTGCAAAAGTAACCATGAAAATCTGTAAAAAGGGCACAAATTAACAAAAATACAGAACCATATCCTACAGTTTTTTAACAACAATGGAAGTACAAGTTTCCAGTTTTCAATGATGAAAAAACAAGCAATTGATCAAATACAGCGAGGAAATTATTATCATTCAATGACCATTCTGCCAGATATTAGCAATTGAACAACAGACAAAAGCTAGCAATATTTAATCAAATGCTGGTCAAGGACCACACAATAGCATCCATATACACTATATTATTCTAAAAGGCTGCAATGAAATAAGTCCCACATCGGGAAACTTACTAAAGAAATGTGTTGTATAAATGCGTAGACAGTGAGTGATAAGAGCACGATCTTACTTGAACAGGATCTGTTCTATAGGCTCGTACCTCTGTGTCCTTTACCACAAAGGAGACATGAACCTAAGTCTGGTGGATGAGCCATGACCTTGTGATCAGAGCGTGATTAACAGCTTCCTCTTCCTCGGATGAGTGCAGCAGTAGATGATCGTTCTCAGCCTCACCTGAGCTGTGATGGTCACAAGGTTGTCTGACAGACTCCTATCCTTCTTTTTCATGTTTTGAAATTTAGGACATTAATGGAAGAAGCAAACCTAACTAACAAGGTTGACATTTTAACTGTAAAGTCTGAGCTGATATATATGACTCAACTTTACGCGATATCAGAGGAAGTCGAAAGCCCACATGCATAAGACAAGTTCTACTATGACCCACGTGTAAAATGACACATGAGAGAGAGTGTTGAGAATATATCTAAATCACATGAAAAAAATTTGAAATAAAAAGGGCGTGTGTAAAGAGAAAAACAAATCCAACTAACAAGTTTGATATTTTAGTTGTGGAGTCCGCCCAATACGCATGCCCCCGTTTTACAATGCATGCAAGATGGTCAAGAATGTCCTCCTTAGTGCTACTTGCTTTAAAACTCAAAGACTTGCAATACTCCCAAGTTTTTCTTGCTTGTATGCGTGATTCCTTATTGTAGAGAGTGAGGTTGGGTGCTCGAATTGAGAGAGAGGTTGATAAAGGGTGAATACAGTTGGGAGGCTTCACAAAAGATTGAACCTGGTTGAATTAAAATCAGGATTAAAATTAAGTCTGATCCGAGCCTATCTCCTTTCTGGGAGATGTGATAAATTACTATTGGAGTGACACTTGTGCCTGTAACATTAAAAAATGTCTTGGGAGTCCAACATACGGCCGAGAGACCAATGATCTGAATCTACCCAAAATTTCATCCATCACAAAAATACTCGTAATACTTATTTTCAAAATATCACTAATATTTATTTGAATCAAACTGTTTTCTTGAGTTTACGTTCTTATTTATTTCATATATGATATTTTTTAAATCAAATGATGCCATTTTTAATCATAATGTGTTACCTGATTGTTCTTGAATGGGTGTATGCATAATAAAAGAGACCAGCTTTGTCCATGTCTTTCTTTAGGGAGCTTTGTCCATGTCTTGGTTATATATCAACTTGGATTAGGGGGGAACATATCACTTATCTTATTCGTATAAAAATTAAAAATTATCAAAATATTGACAAATATAATAAAAGACTAAAATAATACGAGTGAAATGACAGATATTTCATACAATTATCAAAAGAAGACATATATAATTAAAAAAAAACATATACCAAATAAGTAATTGCAATTTACTCCTTTATACCTAACTTTACTTCAAAGTTGCATAAATTAAACAAAAACATTCTTTTATATTGAAAATCAAAACATTTTTCTTTTCAAAATTCTGATTTTTTTTATTTTTAAATTTGTAATATAAGAATATTTTCATTCTTTTATGTAAGCTGCCCAAGTTTTAAAATAGATAATTGTATGAAATGTATGATTATCTTAAATGAAATTTCTGAAATAAATTATAGCACATGATCAATAATTTATCGTATCCAAATATGGTTGTTCACTTATTGATGTGGATAAGATATTATTTTTTAAATTTTATATCGCTTTTTTTATAAACCAAGTGTCAATTATTAGGTAACGCTCAAACTAATATGTGGATAAGATATAATTGTAGAGTTGATTAATTATTGCTTTATAAATTATTATTTTTAGCTTATATGAGCTTTACAATGCAGTTTAATAATTTACTTTCTCTCCCTCCAAACAAACACTTAACGTTCATAAGAGAAAAAAAATGTTGTTTCCAGCAACGAAGAGACTTAGATTGAGCTCCAGCAATGAGCTCAGTCAAGGGCACAAGTCAACTGGTTCTCACGTCGCTGAGAACCAAAGATCTTTTACCTGTGATGAATTGCTCTCGCTTATTCGTACAGATTCCGTACTTGTTAGGTAATGCCTATCTATGTTCAAATTTGAATTGACGGATTGTAGCAATGTTGTTGATTGTGTAATTTGCGTTCTGGGTGATTTCAACTGAACTGTATAGAATCTGGAAAAAATTTATGGGTGTTGGAGATTTTGGTGATGCATTTTGTTGGGAGAAATGTCAATAAACAATTCTATTAGCGGAAACCAACTTCTCCCCTCCTATGTCGATCTTGTAGAAATTAACAAATAGAGCACAATACTTGGCAAATGAAATGGACAAGAACACACACCAATTTTACGTGGAAAAACCTTCTCAACGTGAGAAGAAAACAACCA
>JAYMTP010003091.1:0-17802 GCA_036897365.1 Geranium brycei | reverse complement strand
ACCTAGAGGAGAAAGTGTTACCTGTCGAGGAGATGGGTTTTACGAGGGATTGAAAAAAAAAGTTTTTTTTTTTTGGTCTGCCATAATAATTTTATGGAAATACATGTCAGAATAATGGAAACACAGTTATGAAAATACATGACATAATAATGGAAATACATTACATAATAATGGAGACACAATTCTCACAGGTTCTCACAAGACCTCATGGTTCGCACCAGATCTTGACCCTATATTATTGTGGCTCATTATACACTTAATTTAATAATGCTATTATGAGGTTCATTTTCTATTGGTTGATGAAAAGATGTGAAGTTTTTTCTTTGAAAAAAAAAGATGTAAAGTTATTGAAAGGTTAGTTAGTATATTAATGGAATGTATAAATTTAAGATTTTTTTTTCCAGAGATTTGGTTCTCTCTCCTCATTCCATACAAAGACACTGTATTCAATTTTCATTAAAAAAATATTAAATCAAGAACAAAGGTAGAAGTTGAGAGAGAGAAAGTATTATTTACACAATCAAGTCATCATCAATTTAAGGAAGTGTGTTGTTTATATTTTATAATATTCTAAAGATCTTCAATAGGTATATATTATGATTTTTTTTATGTTTATTATTTTAGTTTAGAATTCGACTTACACGACTGAGATTTTAAAGGAGGTTGACAGTAACTAGTAAAAATGAGGGATATGAATAGAGTTAGAGTTAGGATTTGATTTAGCAGCTAAGGTTGAGTTTATTTTGAAAAGTATTAAAGGGGAATTTTGTTTTTTCAACACAAAACTAACATATCTTGACAATGTTAAAAAAAGATAGTTAGGACACCTTACAAAACTAAAAAAAGGTAAAAGTATAAAGTAAAAATCATAATTCATTACATGCCACTATTTCACACCCAAATAAATTTTTATTGATTTGAACAAAAGTAGAAACATAAAAAAAGATTTGAAAAAAGGAGTGGTGATCGAGAAAAAAGAGAAAAATAAAGAGAGGCTGTGCACCACCATCGGTCTCTCGAAAATTGCCGAAGAAGACGAGAGGCTCGGGTTTGCCCAAAGCAGAAGCAGAAGCAGAACCAGAACCAGAAGAGATCTAGGGTTTGGGAAGAGCTCCAATTCGAAGCAGGTGGGCAGAGATCTCGATCTGACGAACAAGGCTCCTGGCGACTGAGGAAGATGAGCTTGGGTTCGGCGGTGCCATCCTCCAACGCTCATGGGAACGTCGACGAGTATATTTCTCAGCTCATGCAGTGCAAGCCTCTGTCTGAGCAAGAGGTACCTTACCGTGCCTCGTTTTGTTGCTTTTTTCTCCATTTCATCCTTCTGAATTTGGTTAGGGTTTGATCGGAAAATTGTATGTTTCGCTAGTTTTGGTAGAGATGTAAGTTTGATCTGCCATTTTAGCTGGTTTGTTCCTTTGGTTGTTTCAGATCCATAGTACTGCATGTATTGTGCTATGGAGTGTAGTTTCCTTGAGCATTTGCTTATGATGCACTGGTAAAAGGAGAACTTTTGCAATTATTTACGCAATATTGTGGAAACTGTAATCAAGTTTAATACCAAAGTTCGATTATTTAAGCCATGCCATGACAATGTAGTACATGCAGGATGCTAAACCTGCGATGAATTGGATCATCAGGTTCTTTTATAGCTGGATCACATTGATTTGAGTATATTTGGCTTTTGATGCATGAATTAGTTATCTGTTATTTTCTTAAATAATGGATACGACTATTATTTGAGGTTGGTTCCCTGGAGTGCTATTTCCTTACGATGTGTCCATTGCTGAATGAATACGGCTTTATGTTTGTGAGCATTTTGTTGTGTCTGTATGACACACACACTTGAAGATCTTATGGAGGCTTAAGATTGCTGTCAACTGCTTTATGTTGGCTTTCAAACTCAAATTTCACCATCTACTGGTATATTTCTTTTAGATTCAAAGATGTTGGAGTTTATATGTGAAACATGTTGAATATTATCTGAAAGAGAAGTCTATGATTGAGTTGATGATTGATTTGAAAACCTTACACAAGCTAGTCTTGAGAACATTCAACCACTGACTGATCTCTGCTGATATAGGTTAGGACCTTGTGTGAAAAGGCGAAGGAGATACTGATGCATGAAAGTAATGTTCAGGTGTGCCTCATAATTTCTTTCTCCTGTCAATTGCTTCCCTATTATATTTGTTTTTAATGATAGTTACTTAAGGTTGGGCAGGCTATTCACCTTCGTATCAAGTTAATAGCATATTGAAATTTGTTTGGATTTTTTTGTTTAAGGCAGTTTCTTATTTTTTTTTTAATTTGTTGCTGCCTTTGTGGTGAGTTACAAATCACCATATTTTGGTAGAATTGAATTAGAATAAGGTAATGACTTCTTGAAATTACCCTTCATAACTTATCAGGGAAAAAACTATTTTACTATGAAGTCACTGATCCCTGTTAAATATTTCTATATTCATGCTTACCTTTATTGTGCCATTAAATGCATGGATTGTTATTTTAATATTTTTTACTTTTTAAGATTAGTTGTGTTTTATGCACCACAGCCTGTCAAAAGCCCTGTAACAATCTGTGGTGATATACATGGACAATTCCATGATCTGGCGGAGCTTTTTCGCATCGGAGGAAAGGTATATGTCCTTGATGAAATCAATTTTTGCTATCCTGCTTGAGGAGATTGATTTAGAGATATACTAATCATGAAGCACAGCCTGCTATGTTTGTAGTTGGTGTACTACTGTGGTTTTCCAATTATATACATTAATAGAAGTTTCTTGATATTTGCTCTGTAGGATTTATTCTTTATCTGTCTTTTGAATTTTCAGTTTATTCGTTTAAAAAATTTCTTGAAAGTTCAGCATTTGACTTAGCATTCTCTTTTGAAATTTGTCCTCACTTAGGATTCACTTACATTTTATTTTTCATGTTTTATATTTATTGTCATTCATATATTTTGATTGGACATCTTATCTTCTATAATTGGAACATTCATATTGTTTGCAATTTTGTTTTGGTAGTGTCCAGATACAAATTACTTGTTTATGGGCGATTATGTTGACCGTGGCTATTATTCAGTGGAAACTGTTTCAGTAAGTGCGAGTACTATTTTCTTTCATTCTTTTGATATTTTCCAACTTCAAAATGTTAATTTTTTTGGTTTGGATCAGTATAAGGGAAAATATTATGTTGCACGTCAACTGAAATGATACAGACAAGAAAAATAAATTAATTTCACACTTAAAACTCTGGAAACCAAATGTAAGAAACGGGCAAGAGTCTAACCTTGATCAAAGGAAAAATTAGCGAGGTAAACCTCGGAACTTGGAAGTAAACTAATGATTCACATTTTCAGCTCCTAGTGGCCTTGAAGGTGCGACATCCACAACGAATTACCATATTAAGAGGAAATCATGAAAGTCGTCAGGTATACTTACAGATTGTACTTTTGTTATACTGTTACATGGCAATATCTGGAAAGTTGCAATGATTTTTTTCTGCGAATTATTTTTATCAGTACGAGGGTTATGGTTCTTAAAATTCATAATCTTCATTGATTGGGAATTGTTGATTGTTCTCTTATGTTTCCTGTTGCAGATTACTCAAGTTTATGGATTTTATGATGAATGCCTAAGGAAGTGAGTGTTAAAATCGATTATTTTATACCGATTTAATCTTCATTATACACAGACGTGCTACATGAGATTGTTATGAGAATTAATTTGACATCGGTGTGGTGGCATGTATTCAGTGTGTCATAATGATTGATGATGTGTCTAAAATGCGTTATGCCATTGTATACGTTCAAGACAAAACAAATTAGATCTGGTTTTTGTTGTTGACACAACTAAATATGGGTTTCTTGAGTAAAGAAGTTCTAGTTTATTATTGCATTCAGATAAATGCCATGATATCTTTTTCCAGTTGGTGATTTGGAACTGCTTTAGGGAACTGCAATTATGTTTTCCTCCCACAAACCTACTTTTCATTCTTCTTTTATTTGCAGGTATGGCAATGCTAGTGTCTGGAAAACTTTTACAGACCTCTTTGACTATTTGCCACTGACTGCACTGGTAAGTGCGCTTTTATACTTGATTTCAGCGATCAGGAACCTTGCTTGTCCATCAATTGAACAAAATTTTAAAGCACATATCATCACAGTTTGTAAACAAGATCCACTTCTGTCGAGCAAATTATAGTAGCAACTTGAAAATATGGTGTTCAGTTTGCTTTTGAATTCACTAGCATGCTGTCTTAGCTCACAACCTTCACCAGTTAGACAAAATTTGCAATGCATCAGGTATATGTTAATTGCACTGCTATCACAGTCTATAACCTTTCTACTTCCCAGGTCATGCGTTCCTTTTTTGGCATCAGACTACATTGTGTTTCCTTGCTGATTGAAGTTAACTTTATAAATAGAAAACCTAGTGGTGCCATTGTTGTAGAAGTAACGTGATATTAGGGACTTCCTTGGGATTTTATTGATGCCAAAAAGATACTGACCAATAAGTTCTGCTCAAGGGTGTGTTTGCCATTTTCACACACACCATAACAGCGTCCCACTGAAGAGCAAATGGCTTTAACTTCTGCATTTCAGATCTTGAAATGTTTGCCTTGCATTGTTGAGCTGTAGTTTAACATATACCTGCATTTGATTTTATGTAATGCTAACATCGTATTGGGGCACAGCTTTTCAGTTAACATTTAGTTTAGGGTTAATTACACCTTACTATACTTAGTTGGAGCTCTTTTACAACTTATTATACCTATTTTAAAAAGTTTCATTTGAACTCACCTAGTTATATTTTTTTTACAATTGGCTCAATTCCGTCCATTTTAATGGAAGCTTCTGTTAATTTTCTTCAAAATGGCAAAAATGCCCTCCATTCATATTCACATTATCTCTTGATGGTGGTTCGCCGTTCTTTTCTCAAGACACAAAAATAAATTTCAGATCTGAAGGGGAAGGGGAGCCTCGTTCTCCTTTGCAATTCCCTTTCTCACTCATGGAGATAATAAACCACCATTAATTGCATAACTGTTTAAATCTCTACCGTTTTTTTTTACAACCACACTTTTTGGTCGGACCAGATCCAAAAGGAGTAGCAACCATGGCCTTGTCTTCATGATTTCACAACCACTGAATTACCAAAAACCATTAAAATCAAAACATCCATGATTCTTTTATTGGTTGGTTGAGTCCACATCTAGTGCGGACATCAATATTTATTTGAGTCCCTCTTACAGTCTTCATGACCTCTGTCAAACCCCGTCAACACCATAAAAAATCAGCGAGGCAAGGAACGTTCGAGATCTGGAATGGTTCAGGCCGCCGGCTCCTTGGCCGGAGGAGGGGGCGGAGTCGCAAGGGAGATGGGCCTCGATTTTTAGATCTGCCCTTTTCCAGATCTATAGCAGAGGATTTTGGGACTCCGGCTTCATTACCGGAGGAGGCAGTGAGCTCTCAGGCTTGTCGGAGCTTCTGGGTTGTTCTTCCATAAGTCGCCATAGTTATCTCTGATCAGATCCTCTACCCCTTCTCCAAAAATGCACAGAACCCATAAAAAAGAACAATCTTGACTTTTAATTCTCCCAAAAGACTTTACATGGGCTGTTATGCTTTTAGATTTGAACAACACACAGTGATGTAAAAGCAACACTAAATTTAATTAAATTCATTTTTTAATTAGATGGGCTTTTTTTGGATTCGCACGTGAGATGTAAAAGTCAGAGTTGGATGGTTCATTTAAAAGTCAAACTTGGATGGGCTTGATGGGGTTCTTGGGGGTTCTTTTTTGTAAAAAATCAGTGTGAGAAAAGAGAGTAGAAAAAAAATCAGAACAAAAAATTAGAGAGAAAACCAGAGATTTTGGAGGGGAAAAGGCAATGGCATCACTCTGAAAATTTGATAAATAGTCAGGGGTATTTTAGACATTTAACCTTTTAAATAAAACTTTTTATCCAAAAATTAACGGTGTTAGGGCAAATTGTAAAAAAATGTAACTAGGTGAGCCCAATCGAATCTTTTTAAAATAGGTATAGTAATTTGTAAAAGGGTTCCAATTAAGTATACTAGGTTGTAATTAACCCTTTAGTTTATGATTGATTTTAGAACATCTGTTTGTTATATTACACTTAGCTTTTTCAACATACAACGTATTTGTTTATGAAGGTTGAATCAGAAATATTCTGTCTTCATGGTGGCTTGTCTCCATCCATTGAAACTCTTGATAATGTACGCAATTTTGACCGTGTTCAAGAAGTCCCTCATGAGGGGCCCATGTGTGATCTGTTGTGGTCGGACCCTGATGATCGATGTGGTTGGGGTATATCACCGAGGGGTGCTGGATATACCTTTGGTCAAGTAATTATTTCTGACTCTTTAAGGGAAATCATTATACCTTTGTCAGTTTACTCACGTACACTGTTCTTGCAGGACATATCCGAGCAATTCAATCATACCAACAGCTTGAAACTGATCGCTAGGGCTCACCAGCTGGTTATGGAAGGCTATAATTGGGGTCATGTAAGTACTTCCTATTTATATCGGTACTTTCTTTCGCTTGCTTTTTTCTTAGGGAAAAGTACACTTAGCTATACCCAACTATACACCTTTTCCACTTAGCTGCACCCAACTTAGAGTTGGCTATTTCAGATGTACCCAAGTTTCATAAATTCCCACATGTTAAGTTTTCGGATGGAAAATGTTATTTTTGAAAGTGAAAAGACGAAAATACCCTTGTTCAATTTTGGGTACCAGCCGGCCTTGTCCTCCTCCGGCAAACCCGACCTCCATCCCGAGTCCACACCATCCCAAGCCGCCTTCCTCGTCGACGAACCCAAGGGTAGTTTCGTTTTTTTCACTTTCAAAATCAACATTTTCCATCCAAAAACTGAACAGGTGGGAATTTATGAAACTTGAGTGTATCTGACATAGCCAACTCTTAGTTAGGTGTAATTAAGTGTACTTTTCCCTTTTTCTTAAACAAATAGTTTAATTGACCAGCATCTCATTTTGACAGGAACAAAAGGTGGTTACTATTTTTAGCGCACCAAACTATTGTTATCGGTGTGGTAACATGGCATCAATTCTGGAGGTCGATGATTGCAAGGGCCACACATTCATTCAGGTTTCTCTCTTTTGCCAATTGTCTGCTGACAAACTAACCTTAAACACAAAATAGCTCAGAAATTTTCAACACATTTATTCTTTATACAGTTTGAACCGGCTCCAAGAAGGGGAGAGCCAGATGTGACCCGGAGAACACCTGATTACTTCCTATGATGATGCTACTGTTAGCTAGTTAAAAAAACAAGCCAGGGAGGGTCCAAAAGATGTTAAGCATAGCCGTGAATCATGATTGGGGTTCCACAAGCAGCGAAGCTGGTGACTTGTAGCGCACGTGCATCATTGATCCGAGCAGAGAACAAATTGGTTTTGTTGATTCTCTTAATTGATGTTTTTCTCTTCATTTTTGTTTCTATGTAGGATGGTTGTGCTCATTTTCAGGGGGCTTTGTAGAGAGTTATTTTTTTTTTCCTTTTCCAATACTGTCTGTGTTTTTTCATCCTTTAATATATTTATATATTTTTCCTTCTTACGATTTGCATCCGACCTGTGCTGTGGCCATGACTAGGGAACGAATTTGAACAGAATAATAAATTAGTCGGATCTTTAACAAACTTCTCGGTAAAAGCTCAGTAATAATTAAATGAAGGGAAAATATCAAAATGGTGGTCTATATTATAGAGGGTGCTGCGTACATTATTAATTACAAAAATGTGGTGTGAAGTTTGATTTGTATGTAAAATGTGTATATTTGTACAAAAATAACAATTGCTCGTGAAATTAAGGATTAAGATTTGTATAACATAATTTTAACTTATAAATAATTTAAATAGAAAATTAAATTACAAAATTTGAGTTGAAAAACTACTTTTAGAAAAAAAATTACTTAAAAAAATTGTTTTTATTTTAAAAAAATATAATTCTAAATTTGAAGGGTATTTTCTTATAAATACATGCATTTTGTATGAAAAGAAAGACACGTTGTGTGAGTATAAAATTCGTGTAGTGTGATTGATTTCCCACTTTGTAACATATTTTGACCTCGGTCACTCACAAATGCTCCATTCCAATCACACAACTATTTGTGCATACACACACACAGGCCTAACAATTTTAGTTTTCAGTATATAGTCTGTATATATATCAGTGCAGGTTCAATGTAGGTGAAGCCAGCGATTTAGTGAATGCAAGAGGCAACATGAGCATCTTCTTGGTCCTCCCAACATAAGCCCTCTTGGTCAAGTTATCGTAATCGTTCTCCTCTATGGCGTCCAGGATCTCCCGATACAGCAACAACGACGACCATACCGGCCACCGGCTATCTTTGTCTAGATGGGAAGCTCCCACCTCGGCCAGGTTGAAGTAGAACCTCGCCCGCGTTATCTGCTCTTTCATGAACTCTCTCCACCTGTCTGTCACCTTGAGCGCGAAAACGTCCCTGTCCGACAACCTGTATTGTGCTAGCTCGTCTTGTGGGAGGTAAACTCTCCCCCTCGAAGCACTGAACATGTCGTAAACATGAATGAATTACTCACACAAACAATTCTGCAATTAATTACCTTTTCTTGATAACACACATGAACGAATTACTCACTCTTCTCCGACGTCTCTTAGAATGTTGGTGAGCTGATTCCCAATGCCCAAGTAGAGTGCAGCATCGTAAATACACTGAGCCGAAACAGAAGATTCAGGTGCAATCCCCATCACCGGGACGCTCATTAAACCTACCGTGCCAGCCACGTAATAACAGTATAGATAGAGTTCTTGGAAGTTCTCGTATCGACACTTCCTCGTGTCCATCCTCATTCCCTCAATCATGTCTCGAAAAGGCTGTAATCCACGAGGAAGAAAAGTATAATTAGTCAGTATTCTAAAAATCGCTAGGCGCTAGTCGGGCAGAGAGAGTCTTCCAGAGACTAATCGGGATCAATCGAAAAATAAATCAGATTGAAGGATTAATAAGGAAATATAGAGAATTAATCGGACAAGTCGGGGATTTTCAGAACACTACAATGATTAGTTGGTAACATGAAAGATGTGAATCACACGACAAGTGTAAATAGCGAGTCTGAAACTTTGCCTATCAGATTGAGTTTTTTTAGGTGGGCTGAACTTCGAACAATCATGCATCACACAACTTTCACGTGTGAGGATGGGAGTCGAGAAACTGAACATTCTAGTACCGACCTTGATGTCCAAATGGAACTTAGAGATGGTGTCAGTGAGTGCAGCATCGAGCATGTCGTAAGGGCGCCCTTCGAAGATGTCCTCGAGTCTCTCCTCCCATCGTTCAAGAACTGCAGAGCTCATGTATGCGGCGTTAGGGCCATCCACCAACTCATCCGTCCTCCTGCACCAAACTGTTGGGGAAAACATGAGCCCCAAAACACGAATATCTATATACTAGCGCCATTTTTCTTCACGACTAAATCTCAGTAGATCGTGCCAACAATACCTTAATGACTTTGAAATCAACTTGTAAGACAGTTCTTACCATAAATTGCCCATATGGCTTTCTGTCTTTCCTCTGTCATCAACAAAGTTCCTGAGAAACACATCAAACCTCATTAACAAGAAGAAGAAGGAAACACAAACACAAACAAAATCAAGACGGATGGTTGTACCTAGATAGAAGGTCTTGGCATATTCAGCACAAATGATCCTGCAATTCTCATAACCTTCTTCGAGGAACCCGGGTTCGAACTTAGGCCTTGCAAACCCATCTCCTATGGATCTCCCAAATCTCTTGGGCTGAGATTGCCTCTCCACAATCTCTTTGACATGGAGATCAGAAAGAGGAATGCCTTGTTTCGACAGACCCGGGAACACGAATTTTGCTGGAGCTACACTCACATCAGCTCTTGCTGCTCTAACATGACATCTTCTTTGTTCACACAAAGACCTGACATGGCCTTCACACATCATGCTTGCAAATGCAAATGTTGAACCCATTTTTGGACCAAACCAAAGGAAAAATAATGGTTTCAGAGACTATACTTGAAACTCTCTATCAGGTAAAGGTGAAGCTTGCCTTATAAATGACTTGTTCTACTTGGTACATTTTGTCGTATATGTATGACAACACTTCCATTTTTTTAATGACTCGCTTTCCAGCATATAATATGATATATATTCACATTTTTATGTTTAAAATATATGGAAAATAACATATAACTATTTTAACTAAACATTTTTTTTCAATTAATTATACCTAATTAGGTTTTGGGTATTTCAGATATAACAAACTTTTATTTTTTGGACATCGTTGTGGGTTTAACTTTTAAAGTGAAAAGTCTAAAATGTGTTGACTAAAATTTTAATTTTCAAAACATGTCCTTATCTCTCTCTTCCTCTTATCCACGTCTGAGCGACCTCCAAGTTCTCGAAGCCGGTCGGAAAGGCATTGCTGACGACTAGTTCTCCAAGCGCGTGTTATTCCAGCCGGATGTTTTTAACATTTTAGTCGGTCATCTAACGAGTAGGGACAACTTCGGCGACCTCAAAATCCAAAACCACAATCGATAACATATTTTGTAAATATGTCAAGAGTATTTTTGTCTTTTCATTACATATTTTAACATTTTTCATTTTAACGGCGTGGGAAAAAATATAATTATCATTTCTCATACGATGTCCTAAGTCCAAATCTTGATAGTTTATGAGACGGAAAAAATCTATTATTCCGTTTTTGATGGTTTATGAAGTGGTTTAATAATATTAATCCACATATTTTCAATATGAGTTCCATTGTCAATTGTAATAACATGGGGTGCTTTGAAATGTGTACTTTGAGCTAAGAGATGGCGGTGGATACAAGTCAAAGTCCAGAGAGTATTATGTTAAAATCATAATTAATTATTTCCAAAATCTCAAGTTAACAGACAAGGGTTCGAAAATAATTCTAAGATTTATATATTTTATCATATGTGAGATTCTTAATTAATGTTTATATAATATCATTCTGGATGGCATGTTTGATTTTGGGCTCTAAAAAGATGCTGATTTGTCTGTTTTGGCAGATACAAAAAAACATTGTTGTTGTCTAAAAAACTATGCTCTTCTTGCTTGGCTTTGTGATTGTAATGCATTATTTGTCTTTGTGATATGGCTGAGAATAGAATCTTAATTTCTTTTGATACCCTTTAAACAGTTTTAGTCTCTCTTGGACTTGTCTTCAACTCAACATCACCTCTAATCTTCAAATCTAATGTTACCATTTGGCAATTATATTAATTTCAAATTTCTTTTGGCAATTTCATTAGTAACCCAATTGCTTTTTACAAAATAGTTGAAAAATGAGCTGTCATTTCATTTGACTCTCTATTATTTATTTTCGCTGGATCTTATCTTATGTCATGCCTATTAAAATCGTTATGACAGGTTGATGTAGGACAATCCTAATTAAAAAATTTAACTATATTGGATTTTGGATAGTTTTAGGTTGTCCTATTAAGTTAGATTTCTTAACTCTAATTAGTTTGGATTGATTAGTTCTATTGGTTTAAGTTTACTAGTCTGAGTTAGTTTTGGAGAATTAGTCCTATATAAGTCTTAGCTTATGTAGAGATTATTATCATCATTATCAATATTATCAATTTGAGTTATTTAGATTTATTCCGTTTTCTCCCTAAAGTTAGGGTTTTATCCTTTTTTGTTTCGAAGCACCCTTTTGCTGCACTACACGTCTTAATAAGTAGTGCTAATTATAATGAATGACTAATTACTAATCAAAAACAAATAAGTGTTATTATATATGGTTCATATTCTCTTGCATTTGGATATAAAAAGAAATAAGAATCGTACACATAAATCACTAAGTTTTGTGTGTGAACTTCAACTTGGAGAGTAATAAATTATTGAAAGTTTAACAATGAGATCATTTTGAAGTCACTTTCAATGAGTTAACAAGAGAAAGAAACTCTATATAATTTGACTTTTTGTGATTATAAAATGTTTGATGATATAATATTGAGACATAAACACAAATACAAAACAACAGAAAATACAAAATCTTAGCCGGCCTCAACCCTAACAAGACAGGAAGGAAGTGTTGTAACCATCAAACTCCATTACTATTATTATTATTTAGTTACAATTCAAATCTGTTAGCTAATAATAATACTGTGTGCTACCATTTATAAATACCATTTGCACAATATTGCCATGTATAGTATGAGTTGGACATAGCAGTGGTTTGTAAGTCTCACGTTTGAAAAATGTAAATTCATTCACTATTTTAAATAATAAGTTTGTTTGTGCATCTACCAATCAATTCAAGCGTTCAGATGGGTCTGACATTAGCAAGGTTAATTGGTAATGTTTTAGTGCTTCAATTTTCACTTTTTACGTCAAACATGAGTGCAACTAATTCACCATCTAATAAGAATATTTTCATATTTACTTATCGGTTCGAGCTTTTAAAACTCCGACTTTGTAATCTGAACTAAAACATGGTGAGCATTGAAGGATGTTTAGACTTCAAGCTCCATGGTTAGAGAAACATTCACCATTGAACTATAACCTGAGTTTTCTACTGTTAGAATAATTGATCAACAAAACCAAATAAACTTTTGAAAATTAATGTATTGTATTTAAATAAATTTTGCTTGAATAGTCCAACAGTTAGGATAATTGCCTTCCAAGCAATAGACCTGAGTTCGAAACGCATCTTTTATTTCTAGTTTTTCTAATGGGCCTTGTGGCCTACATAATGGTTTGAATCGGTCTCAGCCCACAAAGGCTCAATTTAATGTTTAGTAGGCCAGAAAGATAAACACTTTTTTTTAACTTCTAGATTTTCACTTTATGGTGGGCAACATGTTTGTTTGGGCTTGGATGAACCCAACATAAGCCCAATAGATATTTGACGGATATTAACGTTGTAACTACACACACAACAATGTCAATATGTCCATCCAACCCATCATTTTAATGTAAGAAGACAACTGCATATTTCTTTATTCAATAGAGTGATGAATACACATTGCATTTATTATTAAACTACCATTTTTATTTTCCCTTCATTTTTTTTATCATTACTATCCATCATTTAAAAATTAAAAGGTAATTATAATGGTACAAAATTTATTTTATGTTAAATTCTTCCATAATTAAAAATGTATTTGGGAGGGTAAAGATAATTTTTACAATGAAAAATCCCAGATAGCTACACTAAGAATGAGGTGATTTTTACATGACTATAATTATTAGTGTTTTCGTTAACTTCTATTAAATATTGATTTTAAAATGAAAGAGCTTAATTGTTTTATGATATATATTCACATAATGGTACAACTAATATATACCCAATTACAATTATGAGAGAGGATATATAGTAATTACTAAATGTGTACAAATGGAAAGCATCGGTAAGATGAAAGGAAATAAGTGTCATTGATATGACTTAATCAATCTTAACTTCATCATGTCCATAAAATCTGTCAATACTCTCCCTCAAGTTAGAACATGAATGTCGGTAACACCTAACTTGCATAGTAATTCATGAAATCGATCTCGGCCAAGTCCTTTAGTGAAAATGTCAGAAGTTGATGCTTGCTAGTGACTGGACGAGGCTGAAGGACAGAGGCATGAAGTTGGTGACGAGTGAAATGACAATTTATCTCGATATGCTTGGTACGTTTGTGAAAAACATGGTTGGAAGCAATGTGAATTGTCGCACGATTGTCACAAAAGAGGGGGATTGGTTTCATCAGATGGGCTTGGAGGTCTTAGGAGTTGGTGCAACCAAACAATCACCCGACTAGTAGTGGTCATAGCGCGATATTCTACTTCATCAAAAGAACAAGATACAACACTTTGCTTCTTCGATCGCCACGAGATTGGCCGAGGAAGAGTATATATCCAGTGGTGGATTTACACGTGTCAGGGCAACCTGCCCAATCTGCATCACGATATGCCTGTAAAGAGAGCGAGCTATTTGATGAGAGGAAGATCCCCTATCCTGGACAACTCTTAAGGTAATGGAGAACATGTGTGTCAACCTCCATATGTGATTCACGTGGGTTCTGCATGAACTAACTAAGGATATGAACGACGTAACTAATGTCAGGGCGAGTGATCGTGAGATATAGTAAGCGACCAACAAGTTGCCGATATTGACTAACATCACTACATGGGGAACCTCTGTCGGCTCAGAGATGGTGCTCCTGAGTCAAGGGAAACGATGCCGGTTTGCAACCGGTGAGACCACTATCTGTCGAGATATCAAGAGCATACTTCCTTTACATGACACAAATGCCTTTAGAAGACCAAGCTACTTCAAGGCCGAGAAAATATTTTAACGCGACCAAATCCTTGATACAAAATTGATTATCCAAATGGTTTTTGAGTTGTTGGATATAAGAAACATCAGTGCCAATAACTATGATGTCATCAACATAAGCACCGCAACAAAGGAACCAGGGGAAACGAATGTGAATAACGAATGGTCATCATCAGATGGCCTGAATTCTAATGTCATAACGAACCAGTTGTTTTCTTGTTTCGAAGCATCTGGAATGGCTCCCATCAAGCAAAAATCGCAAAGGATCATGAACTTACCAAGTTCTAAGAAGTTAGAATTACATCTGAATGTCACATACATTACGCTCGGGTCGTAATGTCTCTATCATCTCTCTGGTAACTTGAACTCTCATTTTTATGGATGCCACCTTTAAACCATGATTGGTTGGGGTAACTGCCGTGACAACCTGTTCGACTTTGGTCATTGGCACAACCTCTTCCCATAATTTCATGTCACAATCTATACACTTGGCCCTTGACCTTTCTCTAAGAAGTGGTGAATGACATCTCCTCCTGCCATGACTAGTGACAAAATTAGGCTTCTATCACGGTCGTGACTTGTTCCAGAATCTAATATTCATTCAGCTCAGCTCGCGACTTACTTCATATGAGTCTTGATTGACCAGTTCCTACATAAAACACACTTCAAAATTGAGGAAGGCATAGTGACATAAAAATACACAAAATAGGGCAAAACATAACAATTATGTGGGTAATTACATAGAAAAGTTAAATCTTGATGCATCCGCATCAACCATAAACTAACAAAATGTGACTTATCGTCACCTTTAAATATTTGTGATTTTTAATTTACCATCGTGACTAAAAAACATTGCAAATGTGATTATATAACATAAATGATGCTATGAATAAGTATAAATTTTTTGGACAAAGATTTCTCCTCCATGTTCCCTACCCATACCACAAACCCACCTTGCCCGTTTCCCGTACCTTGATTCATCCACGACGGGCTACATGGAATCTCCATTACTTGATCTCAACCATAAACTATTTAAAAAATACATTCGGATTTAGAAACATAACTTTTAAGAAAATATTACTTTTCATTGAATATATTTAAAAATATTATTTAAGTTGAATAAATAGATTTAATATATCGGGTAAGGGAAGGGATATCCTGCCTTGTCCCATTTAGAAACGAGGATATGGCTCCTTCCCGCCTATATTAGATCAAGGGCAGAGTATTTTTCAATCCTTAAATAACAAGATGCTTATATTGTTGAAATTGTGGTTTAATATTCAATTATGTGAGATTGTCCATCTTAGGTAGTCGCAAGAGTTATGCACTTGTCTCGAGAGAGGTAATTCGTAACCACCCACTCTTTCTTAGGGGTTTAACTCTCGGAATGCCTTATCTTTCTATTGTCGTTTGCATTACAGACTCGAGGTATGTTCTGTCCCGAAAGGAATAGTTGATACCGCGAGTCTAGGTCGACTTCAATACCGAGAGATGGAGTGGGTATTATTGGCATATGATAATAATTGGTTGCATGTTAAATTGATTAAAACTATCATTGAACTATTGGATTGCTTTTATATCTAGTTGAAGCCTAGTTTTGTTTTGTTTTTTTTTATCAACAAACTTTATTGATAAAAACCATTAAGAGCTCCCAAGAAGGAAACACTAAACGGAAAATACAACAAGGCAAGAAAAAGAAAAAACAAGAGAAATAGAGAAATTAGAGATGATCCCAGGTATTTGAGCCAATTATTTTTTTCATGTCCTGAATCGCGACATCATCAGGGGCTTCACAAGTGATGCCCAAGAATTGGCAAAAAACCCAAACTTTCGTACTACAGAGTACTTCCGCGAAAGATTTGAGGTCTTAGGAGGGAGTTGAACCTCAGCATTTGATGGATCATCATCGTGAGAAGTAGGAGCAGGATCCAGATTTGTTCCTTGATCGTTCTCTTTGTCATTTCACACTCTTACATCTACATTTACGTAATTTACATTTTATAATCAATATTTCTTAAGATAGATGAACTCTACTTTGATGGGGGATCGACCCAAACTTTCAAATCATTACTTGAACGATCGTGTCCCCTTGCACGTGGTCAAGGGCCAAGGACCAATGATAAATCATCTTTATCATGCTATTAATTCTTTATTTTCTTTATAAGCTTCAATTGTTTGGATTTCATTACAGGTGGTTGAATGTGCATGACTCGTTCTTCAAGTCCACTCGAACTACAGCTCAACCTATAGACTAAAGTAGCCCGTTGGTGTAACAATACCCCCGGAAGACTCCAATATCTTCATGGTCAGCAAGTCTCACCAAGTATGTTAAGCAATTATTTATTCAATTAAAATCCTGGACACACTTTTTTTCATCAAACCATGTTACTTTGGATCTCGTACATTTAAATATATCTAACTTGGCTGAAGAAAGATTGTGTTGATGGCATATATTCCAAAAAATATATATTGAAAACAACTAGTTTATATGTAAATATAAATTTCTTGAATAAAAAATATTTACCATTGTGCCCCCACAGTGCCAAGAGAAGAAAATAATCTAGGCCTAATCTCTATGAATTGTCATGTTCCATCATGTGATGGAAATATAACAGTATCAAGTGGTGGAGAGGAGAGAGAAGATAAAAGGAAAAGGACATACTCGAAAAGAGTGCAAAATAAAGAAAGCAAGAGGACAAATAGATATGGCCCTCATTTTAATTTCAGATTTTATTTTATCTTTACAGGCTATCCTTCTAGAAGCATATAATTACACTATCCTTCTAGAAGCTCACAAGGAGACATAGGCTTTGAGATCCTACAGCTTTCTAGGTGGGGTCCACCTACATTGGACTGTCCAAAAACTTCCAAGCAACACCTCTTTTAATATTGGGTTCCACCTCATCCATCAGTCTTTTACTTTCCCTTTTATTTATTTGTTGCTTAGTATTATTCCTGATGGAAACATTTTTTATGCTTAGTTTAACATTATATTTCTATAAGAATTTCCTTAGTCTAGACTAATTATTTCTATGACTTGGCTCAATCTTTCAAGGCTTCAACTGTTTCATGAGGCAATTATTAGCTGCTCAAAAACTTATAACAGCAAATAATCTAATGTTTTTCTCTCTAAAAAATTCAATTTGGTCAGTCAAGTGATTTAGTCTTGAAAATTAAAATAATGATAAATTGTTCTATCATCACGTAACTTTAACGAGAGGCATAATAATTTTTCTGTCATAATAATTATTAATTAAGGTAGATAGTTTAATATTTGAGTATAGATGAGGAATAAACAAACAAACCTATATTTTCCACATCGTAGCATTGTGTGACAATCAGAGAGCTTCCCCTTAGCTTTTCGCGGTACGTCCGACATTTAGGTGATTCGCATTCTTTGTGCACACCCTCAGTCAGTCTTGATCTTACACGAAACAATGTAAGA
>JAYMTP010003090.1:0-17804 GCA_036897365.1 Geranium brycei | reverse complement strand
CTTTTCTCATCACTTCGAGCTTATCGACCAAATCGTCAACATCTTGAACTACCTCCTTTAGCGACTTAGGAGGTTGGTGGTTGATTTCATTCTTGGCAAGTTCTCCTAGAGCTGTGCCAGCCACAGTTGCAAATATTGCTTCAAGTCCAGACATATTGGGAAATTACACAACCTACATAGAAAATTGTTTATGTTAAATCCAAATCCAAATTCACATTTAGGGCTGACAACATGCAGATTTAGTAATCCCGTCAGATCCGGATACTTGGTCTCTATTTTCTTTTTGTCTTCTTTGTCTAAGACATGTCTATTCTAGGATATTTCTTTTGAAATATATCCACTCTATTGCTAATTATATTCAAAATAAAATATTATTTTTACGCTTTGTTTTTGTTCCATTTTGATACTCAAAATGATTTTTGTTTTCCTTTGATATCTATTTTCTTGTTCATCTACTCTACTTGGGCTACTAGTTTGGACATCGCTGTAGTGTCCACCACATTCACCGCTCTCCTTCTTTCGGTCCTCTCCGAATGCCATTCGACATTATTGGCCGCCATTTCACTCAGCCCCGAGAATAGAGCTCTCGCATAAAAGAAATCTGTTGATCTATCGTAGATAATCCGAAGAGTGATCTCGTCAAGGCAGAGGGTTCAGGGATTTTTACCCTTTTAAGGATGGCAACAGAGCGAGTTCAGTGATCTATGCCTCTAGCCTGTCGGGTTAGGAGAGTTTCGTCATCCCTAAATTCCACCTAGGTGCAAACCTTAAGAAGCTAAGAAATTTATCGATTGGATTCACCACAAAACCAAACCAAAAACAACACAATGACTAAATGCCTAAAACATGACATATATATAAATTTCTACAGTTTAGATCATTTCAGCCAACAAATCCCTAACATAAAAACACACACTCCAACGTACCTTAAATTGAACCGAACAAGCATGAAACGCGCGACTTCGAGTTCGTTGTTGCTTGCCGATTGCTTTCCGGTTTCTGCAACAACTGAAATTATACATATATACAATACAGTCTCATGAGTAACCAGATCTATCGACTTACAGTGACTTCTGGGAAGCTCGTGGAATTTCCAATTACAGCTCCACTTCATTAGAGTTGCGTTTCTCTGTGGTTTCTGAACAATTGACCTCAAAACATTACTGTTGCCATTTTTTCTCAGACAAGCTGCGACCTTCTATAGAAATGTGTTGACTTTAACAGAAAGAATTTTGGAATAATTACGGGTCATTGTTTCGGTCACTTAAGTGAAAAAAAAATAAAAAAGTAAAGTTGAGAATAGCGATAATGTGTACAGTATGGAATAGGGTATAAACGAGCATAATAGAGCTTTACTTTGGCACAGCTCGACTCGACTCGTGAAAAAGGTGTTCAGTTCGAGTTCGGTTTAGGCTCGAACGAGTTTATGCAACTAAGCTCGAGTTTGGCTTGAAATAAAATAGAAAATGTCGATTCGATTCACTTAAATTTCAATACAAATATTCAGTAGAGATTAAATAAATAGTTCATTGATAATAAATGAGCCAACTTGAGATTGGCTTGTCTAATTCTATTAAAATTTTAAATATATAATTAATTAAATATTAGACGAGTCGACTAGCGAGCTTATCGAGGCTTAAAATGTTAGGCTCGAACTCGACTCATTAATTAAACGAGCATAATCTTGAGCTCGAATTCGGGTCGAGCTTGATATGAACCAAATATTTAACAAGCTAAATTCTAACGACTCGTCAAAAGCTCAACTCATATATAACCCTAATTTCGGATGGTAATGTATAATTCTTATTATTTTATTTGTAAAAGGATTTGTTCGGCTCGAATTCAAACCAAGTTTGTACAAGTTTATATAATTAAACCTGATGTGGGCACGAGGATAAATAGTAAGTCTTGATTCAGCTTATTTATTTTCTGTAAGGTCTTATTTTCAGCTTAAAAATTATATTTCAATTATACTGAATAATATGTAATTAAATAAATAGTAACTTCCTGGCGAGTTTATTGAATCTTAAAAGTTGGCCCGGGCTGCTTCATTTATTAAACAAACATGATCTTGAGTTCAAATTTAAACAGAATCAAGAAAATTCTAAAATCGATGGTAAACAACTCAATTTGTCCATTGGTCTACTTACAACTCTACATATAATAGTAAGTAAATGATGTATAAAATAAAATAATTAATGTGAACAAATATCCGTAGTTATCTAGAATTAAAAAATAATTAAGAGAAGGTCAAAAATTGAGCCGATTGAAAGAGAAGGCACAACAACCATTGTTTGTTGACATATTTGTTGCTATTGATTACTCTGGAAAATTTCATTTTACTCCCTTAATTATAGTGCAATTCTAATTAACTCCTTTGTGAGTTCAAAAATGGTTTGTGAAGTTCTTTGAGCTTCAAAAGTTTTGCTTCACTATTTTCAGATAACTTTTTCTTAAAACTCTATTAATTTTTTGCGAAATTATGAAAATATTCTTGCATTAAATTTTTAAATAATTATTTTGAAAACTTTTTTTTCTAATTCTTTTTATAAAATCAAAGACTGAAAATATTTTAGTATTAATTCTTTTTTAAAAATATAAAGATAAAAAACGATGCTTAAAAATAATTTTTAATACTAAAAAAAATTATTCTTTGATTTTATAAAAAAAACATTAGAAAAAAAGTTCTAATAATTAATTATTTAATTCTTTTAATACAAGGATATTTTTGACATTTTGCAAAAAAAATTAACAGAGTTTTAAAAATAATTAACTAAGAGGGGAAAAATGAAACTTTTAAAACTTAAGTAATTTTACAGAATATTTTTCAATTTAAGGGAAATTAAGTAAAACTTCGTAGCTAAGGTGTTCATTGTTTATTTAGTCTATATCATTTATTTTTATTGTTTGATTTATATGGTTGACCCTTCTAGTTATTTATTATTTAAAATAAATATTTTTCTCATTATAATTTATTAATTAAATTTTATTTATTTATTATTGTAAATTTGTTAATTGTCCAAGCAAAATTATGCTGTTAGTATTGATAATAATCAATTTTAATCGGTTTTAAAATATGACATGTTGAACTCGTAGAGTTCAACTATCACCTTGTCATTGAGCTAGATTTAGTGTTAGAAAATAGGTGTATGAATAATTTTTCTTTGCTTAAAAACACTTTGTACCTTTTTAGAATAAAATGGTGCTCCTACAAAAAAGTTTATGAAACTGTCACTGCCACTAGTATTTGGTCAAAGTGAATAGTTTGAAGACTAGGTGCAACAAAATAGAGTGGTTCATGATTTCGAGATTGGATTGAGTTTAGAATCAGACCAAATCGATCCATACATTTCCAGAGTTTGGGAAACTATCCTTGGAACCAAAATTACTTGACAAGTTGGTTAATAACCGTACATGATCAAGGACGATATTTCAATTATGATAAAATCGACTAGTTGAGTTTTGATATTCATTTTGGCCCAAATTTATAGGCTTAATTAAGCCTATAAAAATAATTTCGAATTAAGTGCTCGATTTTATCACACAATACTAAATTATTCATAACCATTTTTTTATAGGTTCTAAGTGCCCATGTATGATGTTTCATCTCATAAAAAAGACATCTAGTAGAAAAGAAGAATATATAATAACCACCATAAAAAGATTGCTCGTGTGTCATATGTGAAAGTGTTTATATTGATGAATGATTGATGATTACAATACGATACAAAGGCTTCTATATATAGGCTCGATGATTTAGGGTTTACATGAAATATGACGACTAAGATTTACACGTAAAGATACAATACACGTAGTGGGTCTCAACCTATATATTAACAAGTAATATAATATATTATAATAATATATCTAACAATATGTAGCAAAACCTTAAACAATAGGAGCTAGCAATCCAGATTGTATATTGAAAAGGTCCCTTAGACACAACATGTAAGAGTAACAATATTAAGAGAATAAGTCCACCCTCACTTTCTTTATCACTAAGCGGTCATTTAGGGGCCTTAGCAGGTGATCCATGTCGTTTCCCTCTTGATGATAGAGCTTATCACTCATCGTCACATTGGCCGACCTTGACCCCACCCAAGCTCATATTATAGTATAGTATGACCGATGTGTGTTTGTCAACCACATAAGACTAATAAAGAATTTAAAAAAAATTATTTATTAGTTTGGCCAGCGAACAAGAACCCGCCTGTCTTCTTCCAATCATCATTTTCTTAAAGAAAGATCCTTCATTTTAGTACAGTTGGAACCTCACTAACCTTTTCGAACAATTACTCTAAGTTGGGGTCTCCACCCGCTTAACCTTTCCCTCCCCAAGTCTGTTAAGCCGATGACAATCCGCTGACGATTGGCCTAGCGAATAAGTCAACTTCAAGGTGGATTTGTATATCATTATGCCTTTATGTTGGAATAAATATGTAATAAGTTCAAGTTTTCCTGATTTAGTTTGATATCGTATTTTAGTTTGGTCTACTGTCCATATAAATGACTTTTTTACACTGTAAGAGACGGAGTAAAGTTATCAAAGTTAATAGAGATATATTTAAGTGGTTATTCTTACAATTATCTGTTTTTCGGATGAGTACTCATAGAATATTTTTTGAAAAAGATGGTACTTAAGATTTGCAAATTTTTCACTTCACGCCTCTTCGTCCAATTCCATTAATTTTTAACATTTTTAACATGTAAAAGGACTAAAATACCCTTAAAAATTGAATAAATTATTACAATTGAATTGAAAAAATTAAAATACCGTCACATATGCTTCTAACTTTCAAATTTATGTCATATTTTTTCTCTTCACACTCTCTCACACCTCCCTCTCTTTTCTCTCCTCTCTCACTTTGTAACACTCATTTTCTTGTAATTAAATGCTTAATCTTTTAAAGTCATTGAACTCTTCAAATATTACAATTGCAACCACCAGCATTTAGTTTGTTTTATTGGGTAGATCGAAAGAAAAGAGAACCAAGTTACATTCCGATTCATATTTCATCTCAATTTTCTCTCTCTGCAACTCGCTCCAAAACCATATCTGATTTTGCACTGAATTGAATGAAGAACGCGAACCGGAGCGCCGTGTTCTTGGGGCTGCACGACTTTCTGGAGCGTATGCGCCAAACCAGCATCAAAAGGTCCGTCCAGATCTGATCTTCCTGTTCCGATCCCTTTCCTTCTCTTCATTTGATATGGTGTTTTGAGTTGATGACTGTTTATTTGATGAGATTCAACCCCCACAAGTTTTAATTTGAGTTCGAATTAGGCCAGGTTGTGAATTTAGCTGCCAAAGAGCTTCAATCAGATCCATTTTTTTTTAGCATATGATAATCGAATGGTTGATATTGGGTTTGGTTGAAGATTGAAGAAACACGAATGCCATGCCAAGTTGTGTGTGTTTTTGTTGCTGTGATCTGTATTTTCTCAATGTTATTGGTTGGTTGACTTTAACCTTCCTATATGTTATTCCTGATACTTGGCAGTGTAATAGATATAACTACATGTGTGCAAACCAGGAACCTGTATATATATGTATATATGTATACAAATTCTGAGGCATTTCGGCATATATCTGTATACATGTAGGGAAGTAAATGGCCGATCAAAAAAAATGTAGGGAAGTAAATGTAAATCCCACTTGAGTGCAAATTAGGAACGTTAGAAAAAGTAATCCACAATATTCAACACATAACTACTGTTAATGAGATATTTAATCTCATCCTTTTATTTTATGCATCCAATAATTAAGATTGCTTCTTGATTTGCATCACAATGGATGGTTTTTACATGAATATCTCTCTCTCTATATATATAGATGTATACGTTACTCGTGTGCCCATTCTGGTTAATATTTGCATTTAAGGGAAACAGTAGTAATTTATTGATAATAGTTCAGTGAGGAAATATATTAACTAAAATCCATAGAATGTCTGGACATGTCAGTGGAACAGATGCCAAGGGTGATAACACCACCCCTTCGGACTTCGGCTTCGAATTCAACTTCAGTCAGACTGGAGATGATGACATTATGGGGTCTGATACGGGACAGGGCATGTTGACGGAGACATCAAGCAGAGGTGAAGGTGGTAGTGCCACAAACCAGATGCATGACACAAGGCTATTATGCAGGTTGAAAGATATTGTATGCCTGTTGTCGTCGTATTCTATTCCATTTAAGATCGCGGGTGGTGTAACTCACTGGATACGAGAGGTTCTGAAGTTCATTAAGCATTGCAGATTGGAGTTCATTAGCAGATTAGCTAGTGGCGGATTTCTAAGCATTGATTCAGCGAAGTTCACCTTACCTCCCAATGCTCTGGGTCTGGCAGGAATTGAGTTTTATCTCCCTTATTGGTTTCTTACTCAGAGTGAGGAATCTGAGGATACTGTTGCCTATGACTCACCTGGAGCCACAACGGAATTAGTTGATTTGGCAGTTAACTCGGTTATTGTTCAGCTTAAGAAATGTTTTAGTGAGGAAATGCAAGAAAATATCCATTTGATTACAATCACTGGTGAAGGAGCAAAAAAAGTTACAAGTTCGTTGAAGGACTTAGTTTTTATAAAAGACATGTTTGATCTCGTCCTTTCTGCCACGATTTCAGAAAATGAGAACATTCATGATCTGGAAAAAGTTATTGACAGGCAATGGGTTGATTTCCCGAGGGCGAACATTATACTACTTCTGGATGATGTTCACGATATGACGACTCTCTATAAATGGTCATATCGTAAATTTCGATATGGTGACTATGGCAACAAGTTGAAAGTGGTGGTTACACAGTTACAGAGTGTTAACCAACCATTGCTAGTGGATCTGGAGATTAGGATGGAGGATCATCTGGTTCCATGGTCAGTGTTCTCTAGAAATGCTAGCCACGTCCTTCATACTTCAGCCACTATCCAATCCATTGCTGCAAGTATAATAAAAAAGTGCAAAGGTTATTTTCCAGCCATCATTGTATTGGCTAGGGCCTTGAGAGGAATAGCAGACCCTGATGTATGGGAAGATGCACTTTTCCATATGCACTCACCTGTTGCAGACTGCAGTACTACCAGTACTACTACTACCACTACTGCTGCTGGTACTACTACATCTACTATTACTATTATCACCACCACCCCCCCTACTCATGAGGCAATCATGATCAATGCATTGAAGTTCTCGTTGTCACGGAAAAACCGTGTAACAAGACAATACTTGAAAAATTACATTCACAACGTTAGCAAGTCAATGGTTTCTCCACCTGGGTTGATATCAGAGGAAGGGGATTGCGTTGAGAATGATCTCGTGGATGCATTTTTGTTGCACAAGTCTGAGGATGGAGATGGACTGACCATGGTAGAGGAAATTCGTCAAATATTGTTAAGGACACCCCTTTTAGATGTATGTGAGATGATTGAAGACGGGGAATCAAATGCCTTGGAGATTCAATTAATGAACATTGACGTATCCCAACTTCCGCAGAGTCCAAACTGCCCAATGATCACAGGCTTGTTCTTACAAATGAACAATGGCCTCACTCTGCTCCCCTCCTCTTTCTTTAGGTACATGGCTTGCCTACAGATTCTTAATTTGTCAAACACTAGCATCAGTTCTTTGCCAGCGTCGCTTTTTCAGTTGTTTGGCCTTGAAAAGTTGTATCTAAAAGATTGTCACCTCTTCATGGAGCTTCCATCCAATATTAAAGAGCTCAAGAATCTCAAGGAGCTTGATCTTGAAGGGACTGCTCTTTTAAATTTACCCAAGGAAGTTGGCGATTTAGAAAAATTGACTTGCTTGAAAGTATCATTTCATGGAGATTTGGGTCTTGATGGAGAATGTCCTTCAGAAACAATGATTCCTGCAGGTATTCTGTCAAAACTCTCCATGTTGATGAATTTATGTATTGATGTCGACCCGGCCGACAGGCGATGGGATGAGGCTGTGAAAATTGTCATCAGAGAATTATCTTACCTAAAACGGTTGAATTCTCTCGAGATGTATCTGCCAGAAGTTACGCTTTTGGATGAGTTGAGAATGAGCTTACCATCTTTCATACACGATTCAGCGACCAAGTTCAGATTAACTGTTGGCCGTCATCAAAGGCGAATCATGTCTCGGGTACCTCTTGGAGTTGAAGGTCAGTTTGGTAATTTGAATAAATACTTGAAATATGTCAATGGCAATGAGCTTAACTCCAACATCTCTACCCAAGTTAAGGATGTGCTCAAGCATTGCGATTATTTTTTCCTCAATCGTCACTTCACTATTACGGAGTTGGCTAAACTTGGAACTGAAAACATGGAGAAGCTAAAATTTTGTGCATTGGGGGAGAATGATGAGCTTTTGACCATTATGTCACCTTATGCACTGCTGCCATTGTTGGAGACTTTAATAATTTATAGAATGAAGAATATGAGAAGCATTATTGAAGGGCCACTTGAAACGGGTAGTCTATGCCATTTAAAATCTTTGATACTGAATGGATGTCCACGATTGAAAGTTGTTTTAACACCCGAGTCACTTGCTTCTCTTCGGAGCTTAGAAGAGCTCATAGTTGAAGATTGCCCTGCCATCTCAAGTCTATTATCTGGGGTAAGTAAACTTGGTGAAACCAAAGGCTCATACTCGAAATATAGAACACGTTTGAGACGGTTGAGGAATCTCTCTCTTTATCACCTACCTGAACTGGAAAGCATTTTCGGTATAGAACCACGTGTAGTAAGGATGAGCATTTATGATTGTCCAAAGCTCCGTAGTCTATTTGACATTTCCTCGCGTTTGAAGGTAATCAGAGGAGAGAATCATTGGTTCAACGCACTGCAGTGGGAAGATCCATTTTCTAAGGGTATTGCTTCCCGTGCCTTTGTTCCCATCAGAAAGGGTTCACATTTCAAAACACAACTAGCAGCTGATGGGTTTCATTGTTGAACCAATACACAACAAGATTGCAGCAAACTCCAATTCGGGTAATCTTCAATGATTATTCTTTTCTTCTTTGCTCGAAAGCAAGCATACATTTCCACATAGTACTTGATATTTGTTTAATCCACATTTCCTCATTTCAACTAAGAAGTCATATCAGCTCTTGGATTGACAAGATGACATGTCCACAACGCATTCCAGTGGAAAGATCCATCTTCTGAAGGTGTTGCTTCCCGTGTCTTTGTTCCCATCAGGAATGCTTCACATTTCAAAACACAGCTAGCAGCTGACGGGTTTAACGTTTGAACCAAAATGCAGCAAACTCCAATTCAGGTAACCTTTAATTATTATTGTTTTTTCCTTTGCTCAAAAGCAAGCATGCATTTCCCTGCAGTACTTAATATTTGTTTGATCCATATTTCCTCATTTGTGGTGTAAACTAAGAAGTCATCTCAGCTCTTGGATCGACAAGATGGAATGCCGAGACTAAACATCTCATTAATCTCAGCCCTCCATCGTGTTCCTCCAACGACTGAGAGAATGGTTTTCACCTGAATACTCCCCATAATTTATAAATGCACAACTTGGAGATGCACTCCAAGGTACCACCCGATATATTGCATAAAATTATGTTTGATCACGTAATTATGTTTCTAGAAATGCATTGAAAGATACAGATAAAGTTATATCATAATATCTCATTCTCTTGCATAACTTGGTATCATTGCAAGCAAGTGCAATTTTGAAGTGCAACACCCGACTTTTTTAGACAAAGGGTTGATTTAAATTATTATGCTATCTTGTGTTTGTGAAGGTCAATTCATGTGGATACTGAACTTACACATTTCCAACAGTACTGATGCTTTTGGTGGCCATGGATGTCGAATCGGATGGAGTCATTGTGCTGGAGGTTGTGGAAGCTTTTGGGATCATTGTCAAGGTTGAGTCTGATTGTTGGAATGTAGGCTATTAATGTGTCGGTCCTGATGATTATGTCATTTGGTTTGATAAATTTGGATTGTAGAAGGCTCTTAAGGCCAACTTATTAATGTCTCTTTATGTTTTGGAAAACGACTGGTCGATAAGGTGGCTCGTTGTCTACCCAGGTGTGCTTGTTATCCCTGAGGACGTGAATGTTGGTATTTATATGTAATCTCTGCCTCTCTCGTTAAATGTGTGGCCATTTAGGTTTATTTAAATTTTTGGTAACTTTTTAGGTGAGTATTGCGTTCTTTAGGGTCATCAGATTATTTGGCATAAATTTTAGGTATCATTTCATGGAGATTTGGGTCTCAATGGAGAATGTCCTTCAGAAACAATGTTTCCTACAGGTATTCTATCAAGACTCTCCATGTTGATGAATTATTTGTGGTATAAGCTAACAAGTCATCTCGGCTCTCGGATAGACAAGATGGAATGTTAAGAATAAACGTCTCATAGCAGGTGTGCGTAATTTTTGTCTTTTTCTTATCAGCAAAAAGGAAACTCGTTAATCGAAAAGAGAATCAGATTCCCAAAGTGGGAAAGAGAAACTCAAAATGAAGTAAAATAAGTAATGTTAAGCAAGTAGAAAAATCATGTAGCATCATGAATATGAATAGAGGTATCAACTATTAAAACATAAACTAAATATTTGTAATGTTTTTCAACTACTTAAACTCTTTGTTTTAATAAAATCTATATTTCTTTGAGCCTTCGATATTTTCAAATTTTCAAGCATAAGCTCATAAGAAAACAAGGCGATATTTGATCACTTGAATAGACCTTTAACTTCCTAAACTTGAATTTTCTGACCAAGGCGATGAGAGGGACATCGAGGTCATCTGGAGAGGGATCTGAGGCCGGGAATAAGCCTTTCGAAATTTCATCAGAATTATGATTATTAATTTCTGAATCTGGAACGGCTAGGAGAGTCGTGGTTTTCACCTGAACACTCCCTATAGTTTATAAAAGCATTGCGTAAAGTTATGTTTGATCACTTGATTATGCTTTTAGAAATGAATTGAAAGATACAATTTTAATTTTTCTGCTATCTTGTGTTTGTGAAGGTCGGTTCTTGTGGATATTGAATATACACATTTGCAATGATGTTGATGCTTTTGGTGGCCATGGACGTCGAATCAGATGGAGTCATTGTGCCCCTTTTCCTTAGTTTCATGACTTCAGAAGAAGACTGGTTTGTTTTGGCTTAGCTCGATCCTAAACCGGTAAGGCCGAGCATGGCTCATAGGAAAACAATACAGCGTGAATTTACGTCAAGGTTGAGTCGGATTGTTAAAATGTTGTTCAAGGCTATTATTATAGGGTCGGTCCTGATGATTTCGGTCATTTGGTTTAATAATTTTGGGCTGTAGAAGGCTTTTAGGCCAACTTAATAATGTCTCTTTAAGTTTGGCAAAACAATTCGCCGATAAGGTGACCCTGGGGGTGTCCATTCTCAGGTTGATAGTATGTTCGGAAAGGATGATGTAGTCTGTGTTGTAAAAATGCTAGTCGTGCGGAGATAACCTTTTAGAGATCAATCGAATTAAAAAGATAGTTGTTATTGTTTCAGATTTGCTTCATTATTAATAGTTGCCGACTTTTGTTCAAACAATTGAAAATAAATAAGTGATGAACAAGTTAATTCGTAGGCTCGTCAAATCTTGAAAATTTCACTCCATCAGTGAGTCAGTTTATTTATAGAACAAATCAACTTGTTCAAATCAACATAAGTTTGGGTTGGGTGATAAAAGAACTCATCTCATATGTTTAAAGTTCTTATTACAATGTAATAGAAGTACTCACTACCAATAGCCATTACAAGTAACTTCGACTTTACATGGAAGTGTTGCTCTTAGGTTGTAAACAAGCCGCTCGAACTCCATTAGTTAAATATTCTGCAATATAATCTCATATTTTATTTTATTTTTTTAATTACTATTTTGTTTGTACTTGGAAGGACCAACTACACAGCTAATGGACCAAGGCCTAGTCCACACAGGGCTCATTATCATAATGGCCTCATAAAGGTTGTGAGCCTAAGCCCTGCGACCTTGTTAATGAGTGACGACAAAATAATTCGACCCCTGATAGAGACCCGGTGCCTCGATCCAACGGAATAAAAGACAGAATCACTAAATCTATCCCAAACTGTCCTTGTCGTCTTATCAAATAAAAGATCTCTGAATCCGCCAAAATTCTGTGTTCACTAAATGATAGAGTAGGGAATATGAAGTACTAAACCCGCCCGAATACACTTACCATTCATAATCTGAAGATCGCTTCGATTAAAGCCAAGCCAGCAAGCCTTATATAAGGTTCCCGGCATTTTTCATTGATCATACAATTTACAGTAATATCAGTGCGAGTTCTGATTTCATACATATAAAAAGATGATATAATGTCACTATAAATATCAGTAGGAAAAATAAAAGGATGTACAGAGAAGATAAATTGGACCTGATTGTAATAGTCATATGACAAAAAGTCTGTTTCTGTATGAAGCAATCTCTGCCCTTTCAGGTCTTTAACCATTTTCTGGTTCCTCAAACAGCTTTAGTATCTGCAGCACAATACACAAAAACTTAGTGCTATGAAAGTTAAAGTCACAAAATTGGTACAGAAATGGCTCTCACCACTTTCATTGTAGGTCTCCGGGAAGGCGAATCAATGAGGCAAAGGCGCGCTGCGATCATCACCATTTCCATCTCCTCCGCATTGTATTCGTTGCTCAGACAAGGGTCGATCAGGCTCTCGCTCGTGCCACTCCCAAGCAAAGGCCTTGCCTGCAAGGACAAGACGTATCATTGAAACTGAAGTTCTAAGACTCAGAATCAGGGAGAACTCAGGGAGGCAAAAGATAAGGTTTCTGAAACTCAAAGAGAAGTCGGCAAAAATCATTTTGTATTAAATAAATATTATATATACATATATTGATGTATAATTCATGCGCAAGACAACAATAAAATATTTCCAAACAACTTAATAAGTTAAAACAAAAGCACATAACAGTTCCAAAGCATGTGTTAAAAATATAACATGAAGAGGTTTGACCGGGTTGACCCAGTGACAACTCTATAAAGCTGAACAGCCGAAAATGAGCTTTAAAACTCGGTCCAAAATTCAGTCAACTCGATCTTACCGAGTTATCGAGGAGAAATAGGAGAGAACTTGAGGGTTTTAGAACACTGGAAACTGAGAATAGAGAAACTATACAAACTTTGGGGGAAAAGCGTCATACCCAAAGAACTAAGCTTTCGCGATTCTCCTCAATTGTTTGGAGAGCCTCTTTCCCGGTTATGAGTTCAAGAAGCACAACCCCGTAGGAGTACACGTCTATTTTCTCGCTAACCATTCCATACATGACATATTCTGGAGCCAAGTATCCGAAAGTTCCCACGACATTGAATGGCTTTGCCTTTGCTGAGGTTTGCTGGGGGTGGTTTTGTGTCGTTGCTGACCCGAAATCTGACAGCTAGCACAATGGCAAGAGGAAAATACATTTTGTAACCAGGAAATGAACATCTAATATGAGTCCTATGTTATTTATGGAACTTACTCGAGGTTGGGAGTTTCCGGAGAGGAGAATGTTGGAGGATTTCACATCCCGATGAATGATGGGAGGGTTGCAATGGTGATGAAGGTACTCCAACGCCTTTGCAACGCCAATTGCTGCCCTCATTCTCTCGCTCCATTTCAGCTGCTTCAGTTTCTGCTTCAAGCTTCCAGTCAGTAACTTATACACAACTGCGCTCACATCTTCGCTATAGCAATACCCAATTATCTCAACAACGTTCTCATGCTTTATGTTACTGAGGATCTCCACTTCTCGCGATAGATCTTCCTGCATATGTTCCGTGCTCTTTAACACCTTCACAGCTGCAGCAGGCATGGCTTCATCAAGATTGGCTCGATAAACCTTGCTATTCCCACCTAAGCCGATCAGCATCTCAAGGCTGAAATTCTTCGTGGCGCGCTTGAGCTCCTCTGATGTGAAGCTTCTGATCGGCCCCTCTGTTTTGGGGAATGCCAGTCTTTGGAATAACTTGTCTGCCAAGGTACCGGGCACCTCCACTGTCTTCCAGACGCCGATTGGCTCCATATTGTCAGCGCGGTGAACTGAGCATAGTTTTGAGGTGGAGGATATGGTGAATGACTTTTGTAGCTGAATCGGGGTTCCTGATTGGTCCAGGGAAGACGATGATCTTGATGAAGTTGATGGATAGGATTGTAAGGAGCCTTGTTGTGAAGTTCCATGTTTCCTGATTAAAGTCTTTCCTCCAATACCCAATACCAGAAGGGTGCAAGAAAACGGTAACTCTCTGAGGCAAGAAGAGATTGCTGAGTCTTCAGGCCTGCATAGCAAAATTCACCATCAGAAAAAAGAGAGACGAAAGATGAAAATTGCTAAGATTATGTATCGTTTGTGTTACGCTGAATAACTGCAGCAGCCAAGTACTAGGATCGTTGCATAGGTGACTCTTGCTTGGTGGCATAACTCAGAAACATAGGAGTCTCCAGAGCAAACCTTAACTTGGAAATCCACCTACAATTGAAGGAAACAGATATAAGACAAGACAGTCTCGTACATAAACACTTGATGCTGGAGATTTGAATTTGATGATCGATACCTGTTTCGATTTGCACAGATCTTCGTGGATATGGAAGGTGTTGGGATCAAAAGCTTCACCATTTTCTTGTTCAACGTGAATTGCCAGCACGGAGTCTCCTGACTTGACATCCCGAGTTAGCACTCTGAGAAGCATATCTCTACTGAAAGTATCTGACTTCAGGCCAACGATCACAGCCTTCTTATCTGTCCTTTTGGTCCTGGTCCTCAGGATCGATAGGACTGAGAGGTCTAACCATTGGCTTCCGACCATTTCAGAAACTGAATTTCATGTACGAAGCTCCATCCCATTTCAGAAGCCAACAAGGGCTCTAGCTTTCTGCAAGAAAAAAACTGAAAAGGTAACTAAAATTAGTTCAGTTAACATTTTGACTCAATCACCAAACTTTTCAGCCACAATAACTGATAGTATCCGAGTGGTATCAAATCTGCACCATGAAAACAAGAAGTTAGAAGTAATAAATACACCTTTTACACCTCCCAATTCACATATATGCAATACAATGACCCAACCTCAGATAGAACAAGTGGTTATATCAGTCACCACACCAACATATGTGAATTTTGAGCTGATATTCTTCAATACAGCACGTGGTCATATACCGAGGACATGAACAAAACCCAGTAAGGGAAAGGTTGATGAGAGCTAGGACAGTGACAATAAATGGTCCAGAGGCTTGTGGTAGGAGAAGAGACAAATTAGGAAACATTTAATAGCTTCACTGCCACTACTGTGTAATTTGTTACACCAGAAAAAGGTGGTAGTTTCTGTTTTCACAACCAGGATTGTCTGGTGAAGGCATGTGATTCCAAAACTAAGAATGATTCTCCATAGGCAAGTGAGGGCAGATCCAGTTGGGAAAAACTCAATCACAGCTCTCAAAGTGGCATGAACTCTATGATTCATCAATGGCTAGAATTAGAAATACCCTTCTTTCCTTTGGAACAGAGAAAATACCATAAAAGCACATAAGATAGAGATGAGGTTTAATGCAGACCAAACCTGTCAAATCTTGCTGAGTGAAACAAGCGCACGAAGTTAGGTCTCACAATAATGTTGTCTCACAGGACATCTTAACTCTATTTTCTTCGGTGCCATTGTCGTTTATCTACAAAAGGAAAAAGGGTTATTCGCCAACTAACAAGTCTCTGCAACTTGTTGGCGAGAAGCTCCCTTTTTCTGTCAGACTGGATTATGGATGTTAGGTCTGTCCCACTCAGTTTCACACTCAGTTTCATGGAGGCGTTTATGCGGACCGTTAATACATCCTCAGGTTTGCTTTCAGAAAAAAAAGTCTCTGCAACTTATGCAACATATAGTAACAGGAGTTATAGTACAGCATATTCAGAGAGGAAAAATGTACAATAGAGAGAAAGATTGAGATGACAAATTAAGCAGCCAATATTATTTCAAAGCATGTACAGTAACTATTTATCAACTTCAAGAAGGAACAAAAACGTGGAAAACCCAAATGTTCACAAATTTATATTTGTAACACGTCAAGTACAGTGGATAAATTGGGCTAAAGATAGACAGAGTTTCTAGTTCAATATAAAGTTTGATAGCTTATGCAGGGACCGGTAATCTGACAAGATAGTAACTACGGCTCCATTCATATAACTCTCTGAACAGCAGCTATCACTCAGAAACCTGCACATGCAAAACCACAAATTAGACACCGATTGCAACCAAACTCGCTACATACTAATTAAGTAAAACACATGGAAGAATGGAATGTTTAATCTGACCACGTTAAGTCAACATCCAAACACCACGTAGTAGAAGTACAGAGACATCACATTGTAGGATGGAGAGTTACAGTGCTTACCTGATTGAGTGGATTGTCGGGAGATTTCTTCCACAGCTTCCATATCAAGTCCTTGTACTGGTTGTGCGTAAGACCTGGTTTCTCCTCCTTTAGCCTTGGAAGCTCAGCCTCTTCATAAGCCTGCCAGATACAGCAGATAATCAACAAATGGACCAAAAAACAGTAATTTTACCGTTGAAGACAAACAGAGAGACAAGACCAAGAAGTTCCCATCAAGCCACAAACCAAGGGGAAGAAGAAACACAGCTTAACACTGTATATTATAACTCCAAGAAGAAATGAGAATATCAATTATGTTTAGTGTACACAACATGGCTTGTGACAATTGCATCATCAAAGTTGTATTAACAGCAGAACCCATTACATTTTCACAAGTCTGATTATGGAGGAGCAATTTTTAATGTTTTCGGGTGAATACAAGCTTATGTTGTCACAGAGAAAATATAGTCCCAACATATTATTAGTGTTTCTATGTTCAAGAAAAGGAACTAAGAAATCATTAATTATGTCTTCAAGTGCAAAGAGAATGAACTGCAGCTAAATTTTTAATTACAGATATAAAGCTCAAGCTTGGTTAAAGTTCGTATGCAACTGTCTCTGGGTTTTGCTGTTTCCCTTGATGCATCTTTCAATAAAAAAAAACGGGTCTAATGCTAGTAAACATTTGATGCTCTCAAGTCTCAACAATGTGTACAGTGGGCCACAAATAGTGAAAATGGTTTTAGAATACAACACAGGGTCAATGGTTCGTTGTTGATTATCCAAATAATGGCATCCAGCAACATAACTAGGGTCAGCAGCATTAAAACGAATAGACAAACCACCGTCCAACTTATTCAAGTACCAAACTCAGTAGAATGTGTCAAGAGAAGCAGCTCATTAAAGCAAGCAGACCACCTAGTGTCTTGCTCAAGCATCAAAACTCATACCATTCAATCTCAACATTTATTCCTATATCAATTCAATACGATGCACACAAAAATGAACACCAACTCATGTAGAAAATTGAGCACAAGCTCCTAATTTAAAGATAAATTTCCAAAAACTGAAAACAGCTAATTAAGCAAGCAGACCAGCTAGTATTTTGTTCAAGGATCAAAACTCATACCACTCAATCTCAATTTTCACTAAAACTAGACGAGCAAAGAGCCATTCCTGTATCAATTCAACGAGACGCACACAAAATTAAACACCAACTCATAGAAATTTGATCACATGCTCCTAATTTGAAGATAAATTTCCAAAAACATAGAATTATGATCAAAACCCCGAACCTTAAAGGAGGCCTTGAGCCTCTTCTCCGGGTGCCGATCCACCGGCTGCGGATCGGAGACGACCATCTTCGCGATAGCGTCCTCCACCGTCCGAGCCTCGATCAGCGAATCGTCCCGGTTCGTGTTGGCCACGACCACAGTCCTCTCGTACTCCTCCTCCCCCG
>JAYMTP010003089.1:0-17806 GCA_036897365.1 Geranium brycei | reverse complement strand
CCCCTGCGCGCCTCGTGGCCCCCAGCCCCCTCAGCAACCGCGCCACCTCCCGAGCGTTGAGGGGGCAGAGACCCGCGAGGCGGCGCTGGGAGTAGGACATGTTGAGCCTCCCCGTCAGGTACTCCGGGCGGGAGTCCCTGATGGACTTGATGGTGGAGTCATAGTCAGGGCCTAGACCCGTGAGGCAGCCAGTCCGGACCCACACGTCCTTCTCCAGCCGGAGGTGGAGGGCTATGTATGGCCCTTCTATCCACATTCTTCTCGCTAGCTTGTTTCCGAGGTCTTGGATGGGGGCTGCGAATCGGAGTGCGTGGAAGGCTACCTTGCACCTTAGCTTCTGAAGGTCCGGTGGGAGATTCTTGGAGAGCTTAGAATCTAACCCTTTTAGTACAATCAGGCCTTCTTCATTCAGCTGCACCGAATAAACAAACCCATATCAGAAAAACTAGGCCTAATTGCAATCATGTTATGTTATGTGATTTCATTTCTTGGCCTCTTACTTGTTTGTAGAACCTGGTTCGGATCCAAAGAGGCGAAATGCTGTGAGGGATTCGGGTTTCGATGGACTGTCTGGACATGAGGTGTGAAGATGGAAGTGAGGACACAACTCTCACATCAGCCTGTAGAGTCCTCTTGAAATGCTTCACATCAAATATGTCTCCAAATTCACTGCACATTCAATAAAAACCCAATTTTCATGACAAGAGCTGTAACAAAATCAACCCATATTGTGAAGATTTGGAATCCTCAGTAAAGGAGCTGAAACAAAACAAACCCATGTCTCCAAATTCACTGCACATTAAGTGAAAGAGCCATAGCTCTCGAACCCCAAAATTGGCTTAAAACATGATCTTATGAAACCCATTTATTTATTGCAATGCACAATTCAATCAACCCAATTTCCATAACAAGAGCTGAAACAAATTCAACCCATATTCTGAAGATTTGAAATTCTCAGTGAAGAATCTCAAACAAAATCAACCCATGTCCCCAAATTCACTGCACATTTTACTGAATGAAGAAACAGTGCACATTAAGTGAAAAAGCCATCAAGGCTCTAAAACCCCAAAAATTGGCTTAAAACATGATCTCCTATAAACCCATTTACTTACTCAATAAACCCAATTTTCTATCAACCCATATCGTGAAAACTTCAAATTCTCAGAAAAGAAAGTGAAATCGAAATCGACCAATTTACCTGTCATCGCCCCAAATGAAATTGACCTGCAAAATGGGGACGACCAGAGAAGCTTCCAGAATCCTGGCGATGACGACGGCGTCGACGATCTGGTTCCTCTGCTGGTTCAGTCCACCGGAGGCAACCACGACCAAGAACCTCCTCTTCTCCTTCGAGATCTTCACCGACTCCTTCCGGTACTTGATCCCGAAGTCCAGGCAGGGCCGGTAGCCCTCGCCGTCGGGCTGCCGCCAGAACTCCCTCTCGGCGGCGGACACGTTCCCGGACACCGCGTGCGCCGGTAAAGGCACCATCGCTCCGACGGAGAGCCTCGGCTCGTCGTCGTCGGAGGCGGTGGCGGAGAGGGAGGCGAGGATCGCGGAGGAGTAGGCGGAGAGAGGGGAGTGGGAGGAGTAGCAGGGGATCGATGGGTCTCGGAAGATTGGGATGATAGAGAGCACGGAGATGAGGAGGAGGAGGAGGAGGAAGGAGGCGGAGAGGAGCGGCGGCGCGTGGATCTGGTTTCTGGGGTTCTTCCTGGCGGAGGAGGATGAGGGGAAGAGGAGGGAGGAGAGGAGGTGGAAGAGAGGAGATGGGCTCTCGGCGATGAAGGAGGTCTTGAAGCTGCTCCTGCCTCTCGCCATTGTTGGAGATTTGAAGCTTCTCTCTGCAAATGGGTCTTCTCTTCTCTGAAACTGTGATCTTCTTGAAGAAGAAGATGGTGAAACGAAATGACTTAAATGCCCTCGTGCTGTTGGAGGATGTGAGGGGAATTTGGCGGGGTGTTTCGGTCACTTCGGGGGCTCGTCAGCGCGAGGCCGTTATGGAAGGTCGTTTTGGTTTCCCGGGAAAAGGACAGTAGAGGCTTTTGCACGTGTTAAAAACCCATTTATTTTATCTATCTAAAGGTTAAATAAAGAAACACTTTTCAATATAAATTGTAAGCCAGGAGAGGTTTTAATGAATTTGATTATATAAAAGCTTCACTTTGACGGAAAGAGATAAAATTAGGGTAGAGATTAATATTATTGATATTCACATAAAGGTTTATTTATATTTATAATTTTGTGAATAAAACACGTTTATTATTTTATTAATTTTATATTTTTAATAATATATATCTATGTAAAATAATTTGAATCGAATCAAGTGTAATTCGAGTTTAGTATTTATTTTATAACGTATTTTATTAAGTACAATATTAATTTTAAAGAATATGTACAAAAGTAATTGAACAGAGTGAAGTTGATTTAAGATCAAGAAAACACGGTTTGCATCTGCAAGATCAATCGTTCTTAAGCTGCCACTAGACTTGCATGAAATTCTAAGAATCTATTGTAATTTATATACATTTATTACATTGGTTTCCTTACATTTTGCCCTTCTTTAACCTCCATGAATGTTAGCATAGATTTTCGTCACTGCAACTTCGACATTTGCAAATAAAACAACTCGCTTTACTTTTCTATGAATAGTTGATAGAAAAATTGTCACGACTATATTCTTTTTAGAATTTTCAATCGGTTAAGTTTAGTTTCTTATAATGTTAATGATGACTCCGCTTGTTTTCACATAAAACTTTGTTTATTCTATATCTCTAAAACAACTTTATTTCTTGTTATCAAAGTATCCAAATAAGATGCATAGCATAGAAAGAGAGAATCTATTCTCTTATAACAAAAAAAGGCTCATGGAGATTATATAATGTTTCCTCTCAAATTCTTTATTTTTGTAGTAGAGATATATTTTGTTTCTCATACTTTTAAAAAAAAATACAATTTTCATTTCTATAAAAACTATGAAAATAAATTATTAATGGCGTAATCTTCAACCTCTGATCTTCTCGCAGGTTGAAATCTTATTTAGTCGATCTCCAATGAGCCGGTTCATGTCTAGATCTAGTAGTTGCGCAGAAGAACTTGGATGTGAACAAGCTCTGTCATCACTTTGAGCTGTCATCAAACACAATTTACAATATCGTCAAAAAAAAGTCGCACCAACTTTGAGCTGTCAAGCTTGAGATCGGCTTGGCTCAGAAGAAAATCGACGATGATAGCTCGAAAGTTGGTGCGACTTTCTTTGACGACATTGCAAATTGTGTTTGATGACAGCTCGAAAGTTGGTGCAACTTTCCTCGACGACGTTGCAAATTGTGTTTGTCAACACTGCAAACGACCTCCTACTTCACCAAATATGGATTGGTGGTCTCGATCCCAGCAACATTCGGATGATCAACATGATATCAACCATAATTTTACTTCCGCCATTTTTTTTAATTTTTCAATATATTAGTTAGTTCGCGTGATTATTGTCCGTTCAATTGTAACATTATTAGAATGATTGTACACGCTAGAAAAAATATCAACGTGAATTGTAAATTTAGCATATTCAACTGATGTTCGAAACCTGAACCGGATAAGGAATTGTGATTTGGCAATTAAGAAAAATTGGTAAACGCATTAGATTCATAATCAGATGAGTCAAGTTTTTTGGATCAAACAAAACAATCTCAGTGCCACAACAAATAAGGTTGATCGCTAAATTACATATGGCTGAGCCTCCACTTTGGTATTTCAAATCATAACCCTGTGACTGAGCATTATGTTATACGATAACTATACTCTAAATATGTTAGGCAGTGAAATCAAAGTGTGCATTTGCACCATTCTCAACATTATTATAGCATGGAAGTTTGATTCACAAGTGTGCAAAAACGCTAACAAAAAATTCTAAGGTTCATGGAGTAATCCATTCTCAATGGTACAAAAAAAGAGGTTCTGGATAGATATTCAAAATGAAAACGCCACAACAAAGCAAAGCAAACCCACTTTCAAGAAGAGAGCGCCTTCTCAACCTGAGCTGTGACCTCTTTCGCGGGTTTATCCGCGTTAAGGTTCGCCACCATCCCCTTTTTGACATAATAATCAATCACCTGCATCAAATTTGTAACCAGCTTGTCAAAATTATAAATGTAGAATGTAACTCAAGCTTCTCTCTCTGGTAGTGTTTCCATACATCATTGTCAATAGTTTCATATAGCAATGATATATTTTACATTCTTGGTAATTGCATATTTGAGACAATATTCCTAGTTTGTTTCCTTTTTAGTGTTACAAGAATCTGCATCTGCTATATAAAGGGGTCACTCACTGTACTTAATGAATTCAACTACTAGAACAATATATCGATTTTCTCTGATTTAAACAGAAACAAAGAAAGAACTAGGAGTTAAATTTTCCAGATACACAGATCTGTTACTACTTGGTTCAAAGATGAATCTGCCATCTAAAATAATCCTGTAAAGGGATTTGAACTATTAGAAGCACGGCCAAACCATCAAATTAACTGATAATAAGATTACAAACAAATAAATTCTTGCTCGTTTTTGTTTTTAAGTACAGATTCAAGACATTGCAAATGGAAAGAAAACAGCATACCGGTTCAGTTTGCTTGTGGAAAGTTTCCAGCCTTGACTTGAGAACAGCCGCGGTATCATCTTTTCGCTGAATTAGAGGCTCTCCAGTTTCCTTTCAAGAGAGTCAATCAAGGAAAAGCAAGTTTTAGAAGCATTATTCATCTAATTCTCGGATAAATATTATTGTACCTCTCAAAGGCATTAATAACACTACATAAATAATAGTATCAATGATGATTTATGTAAAATATCTTACATCATCAATACCGGGAACCTTGGGAGGTGCAAATTTTGAGTGGTAAGATCTACCGCTGCTTGGATGGACCCACCGACCAGTAATTCTCTCCTCCAAGAGAGTATCATCAACTAAAAAGTTCAGCACCTTGTCAATTTTAGATCCTTTCTTTTCTAGCATCTCATCCAGCTGAATAAACAGGGTGAAAATTAGCACTAAGTTGTACAATTTTGGATAAAATACACACTTTGTGCAGTTTAATACCTTCTCAGCTTGTGCCACAGTCCTTGGAAATCCATCAAGAACAAAACCTTTCTGGCACGAAGGCTTGCTCATTGCTTCGTCTATGATGCCAACAACCAAGTCATCTGTAACAAGTTCACCCTGAAAAGCAATTTAGCAAACTATTAGCATCAATACTTGAAACCCAAGGGAAACATAATAAATTTACATGTACAGAGAGTACAGAAAAATATTACCTTCTCCATGGCCTCTTTAGCTTTAACACCGAGAGGAGTTCTGGCAGCAACAGCAGCTCTTAACATATCGCCGGTGGCCAAGTGGCACAAGCAATGCTCATCCTTGATGATTGGACCCTGGGTACCCTTTCCTGATCCTGGCGGACCTGCACACCACACAATCATTCATCGTTACAAACATGAAATCACACCTGAGAAACCAAACGGAACGTGTGGTAAAGTTATTCTTAGAGTCTTGAAGGAAATAATTGGGCCCAATTTTTGAAGAAATCGGGAAACATAAAATCTAATTGGGCCCAATCAGGCAGAAATCAGAAACAGAAAGAAATAACAAACAAATCCCACACTTGCTCCCAAGCAGATGACCCACTAAGGAATCGAGCCCTGGTTTTTCAAGAGAGATAGAACTCATCTTGACCAATCAGGCAAACCCCTGTGGGAAAAGCACACAGTTCTTATTAATCTTTAGACGGAAAAACTATAACATTTTTGTGTACACGTGAATTTCTTCCTGTTTTTCTATCATGATTCCACAAATTCCACTTCCTGCAGCCTGCACACTAGGTCAGTTCAGGAGCCAAAAATGGTTTTAGTTTAGCAGAAGATGAGCATATAAAATTAGTCTAACAAGCGCATTGTTAATCTCAAAACCAATATATTATACGACTAAAGGTAAATTCTGTTCATTTCATACACATGCAACTGATTGGCATCACAAGTCAGTAAATATGGATCTACAAAGTAAAGAACTTTGATTATACTAGAACACTAGCAGCAGACAACATGGGCATAACCCAAAATCAAATTGCATCCCTCATATCAAACTAAGTAAGAATTCTGGATGCATGCTAGCTACAAGAAGAGATGTTCAGTAACAAATTATCCTTTGGCAACACATCATTTAACTACACTTGAACTTGTATGGACTTGTATGGGCAAATCACAAATCGCATTAGTGTTCTATAGGGAAATTATCATATAAAAAGGTCCCATCTATTACCAACTCCAAAAATCAAACAACAAACAAAATTACCAACCAAATATCACTTCCAAATCTTGTCCTTCTCATTTTTTTTTCTTACCCAATAAAATTCCCCTTCTCACTCACATGAAATTCAAATCTACTACCCAAGTCAACCAACCCAACTCAAACCCACCAGAAAAAAAAACCCCAGAGAACTCACAGCAACACAAACCCACAAAAAAAGCACCAAACTTTACGAAGAAAACACCCACAAAACTTCGGATCTGAGCTCAGAACACCAAAATTAAAAACTTGACAAGAGAAACGAGCAAGGACAATGCAAATGGTAAGAGAAACACAGATGGGTAGTGATTGGTAGTGATTTGTACCGATGAGAATGAGGCGCTTGTCGGGCTTGGAGGAGCACTTGAGGCGGCGGAGAATCTCCGTCATGAGATCTGTGGAGGGCACGTCCTCGAGGTTCACGGAGGTCGCCATTTTCGCTAGGGCTTTTCTCTCTCTACAACAACAACAACCACAAACCAGAGAGAGAGAGAGAGAGAGATTGGTAGGTTCTATACTGGTTTTGTTCGGACCTTCCGATGCTTCAAATTCAAGCTGTGCCGTCTCAGTCTAACCAACCCACTCCCACCCGAAATGACCACTGTGCCCTAAAAGGGTTTGGTTGTATCAGAAAGACTGTTTTGCCCTGCGAGTTTGACTCGAAATACCATGACTGCCCTCCGGTCAAGCCGAAATTTAGGAATGGTGTGGGACGTGCGTGCGTGGAACTTGCGTTTCACAATCTTCTTGAAGAGATGACGATGATGCTCGTGTCTTGTCCCGTTCTTAATTCATTTCTTGAAAAATATAATTTCTCTGCTAATTCGCCTCGGAATTAAAATTTTAGTCTTTAACAGTATATTTCTGTAATTTAAATTTACTATCCCAATTTATTTTGATGTATAATAACTAAAAAAATTATTATTTGACTCACAATATTACACAAGTTTTTAAAAGTATGTTATGGTTATGGTTAGAAAATCACTTTTGTGGTGTAAGTTTAGAACTAATCAAGTTTGTTGGATTAACAAAATAAAGGTCTAAGCTGTGAAAAATATGTAATTTTGATGCACTTTAATTTAAATAAATTCATTTTATAAAGGATGTGTTTTAATCAGAAACATTTATTTTAAAAACCAGACAGTGGTTTCACCATAATAGCTATCTCTATCTACTATTATGTGATTACAAATACAAAATAAATAAATAAATAAATAAAAGCATAATTCTTTCCCCTAAACTCTACATGCCCCCAACATATACTAGTAAGGATTCAAACATCTATAAAAAATCCGCACTTCAATCATAAATATATTGATTAAATAATTCAAATAATCAATATTACGATCATATTAAATTATTTGAATTTTTTGCCAGCAAATTCAAGTCAACTATGAGATGATTGGAAACTGCTTCATGATTAATTTCCTTCCCACAAAATATGCAATTTCTGGATTAATCACTCAATTCAAATATAGAATTATTCTATAAAGATGAAGTTTTGATTAATATGGGATTTGAACTTTATTTTCATGATCACAAGTTCTTGACCCAACTGACAAGATTTGGCAGAGCTATTCATTATCCTACATTAGAAAATAGCACTTTAGAACAAATTGAGATTTCAAACAAGAGGGCAATAATATAAGCATTAGCTCAAGCATTCAAACATATAATTTTGATACAGCTACCACAAAATGTTGACATTAAAGCATAATAATGAAGAAAGCCCAGATATAGTACATCATCCACCTCAACTTTAAAAGGAAAAGCCCTTGAGTAAACAACATTCACCAAAATTAACTCATCACCCTTCTTTCACTCCTGTGATTTCTTCTTTTTCTTCTTTTCACTCACAGCCTGCACATCCTCGGCGTCTCCTTTGCTCTTCTTTTTCTTCTTGGCGGTACCATCTTGCTCGGCTTTCACAGCCTCAGAGTCGTCCACAGCAGCAGCCTCTTCCATCTCCTTGTCCAGCTTTCTCTTCTCCTTCTTCTTCTTCTTTTTACCATCAGTGGCATCTCCATTCGTTACATCAGCTGGTTTGTCCTCATCATCTGACTCTGCTTTTGATTTCTTCTTCTTGCTCTTCTTCGCTGAAGCTGCAGGTGTCTCTGTCTCCATTTCCTCATCTGCGAAAGAAGAATGTATAAATATACCTACTGGATCAACTATATTCATCATTTCTATGAACTTACCAAAACGTGCAACCAAACTAAGCATTGGATACTACTAGAATCAAATTAATTCCATGAAGGTAATTCAGATTCCAATATTAGAATGACGCTATAACTAGATCTGCTAACTAAAGGCAGCAAGGTGCTGTACAATAATTTAATCTGATTCAAATGACAGATTGAGATCACATTACACTATCTGACTTTGAACAATATATAACTCATGCCTAGTTGTTGCCAAACCTATGTCCCCAATAATTTTAACGTCAAGTGAATGTGAAAGTAAGAAGATATACCTTTGTTTTGTGCACTTTCCATTGCAGCTTTCATCACATCAATGTTCTTACGTGGTGCAACTCCCTTGTCATAAAAGTCAAGACGCTCTTCAACTTGCTCGCGTAGTTTCTCACCGAAAGCAGTACTTCCAATTTCTGGATTACAGAATTACGTGAAAATTTTAATATCAAATTAAAACATGTATGCAATGATAATGCAGGTAGCATCACAAGAAATCTATCAAAGAAAATATAAACTAACCAGAAAAACAATCGATACGAGATGCAATTGAGCACTTGTTGGCCAGATAACGAGCCATCCTCCCCTTGTTCCGAGCGGATGCACGGCCAATAAATGATGAGTGGAAAATAAGACCATATTTTGGTGTGTTTCCTTTGGTTTTCAATGCTCTGAGGATAACAGTGAATAAGTGAAATGAGAACTTAAAACTCGTAGTGTGGAAGTACTAAAATCATACTTTGTAAATAATAGTAGAAAAATCAATGGCCCAGAAAATAGGGAAATGTTGAAAGCTGGCTCCAAGGCAGTAAAACTCATGTTATTCATTTAAAAATAGCACCTTTTAGTCTTTTACTAATGAAACTCGTTACATCATTCCAACTGTTTGATTATGCAAAAAAGCTACCAAAATCAAGTAAATGGAAAAGTCAAAACCAAAATACCTAAAGAGGGCCTTCTCAGCACCAAGGATCTGAAGTGTGGAAGAAGGGCATTTGGCCAGATTTGTAAGACTGCCTGCATGAGAAATTAGTCGGGCACCTACAACCTCTCCAATCAAGGAAGCCAAATTGGGTGCAATGTCATTCATTTTAGTAACAAGATAATCATAAAGCTTCCTCCTGTACTCAGAGAGGTCCATCACCCTCTGTGCAAATTGCTGGACGTTAATCAAGTCAATTGGGGACAACTCTTGCCCTGCAAAAATTAAAAGGGTGTGAATAGAGAACATGATAAGGTTTCATGACCAATATATGCATGAGCTTTACCCATGGATGCTTTGGCAGCTTCTATGATCTCCTTTGCCTTATCCTCATCACCTAGTATGTCTGTTAAGTCAGAGAGTTTGTCTTCGTCCAACTCTGCTCTGTTTTCAATGAACTTGGATACTCTTGCATAGAGATAGTTGTCATTGACAATCTTCACTAGCTCGGGAAAATGCCAGCCATACCATTCCCTGTGGATAAGTCGGCAATTAAAAACAAATAGCATACAACAAATTTCCCCATGGATAGATTAGGAAGCATATAGCTTGATAACACACCTGACTCGCATGGAGAAAGAATTGATATCTTTATCAAGGGTATCGAGAAGGAAAATAGCTTGAATAACCATGTTATCAACCCGATTGACATTAAACTTGACCTTTGCCCTGCTGTAGCTGTGAGCAAGACCAAGTTGAGCTTTCTCCAAGTCACCAGGCTATGAAATGCAAGTCAATAAATTGAATTAGACCGTACAATTCAATCTTTTGTAAGTAGAAAGGACATCATACAGATATATAAAAAGGGTTGTACAATAGAGTCCAAACCTTGAGATCCTTAATAAACTTGTCAATGTGTTGACGTACACCACGGAGTAGTTCACGTGTAAATTCATCATTTTTGCAGGGGATTTTAGTCTCTTCTGTGATTTGTGAACCAATCTTATGATCCTCCACTCCTAAACTGTACTTCTTTTTGCCAACTTTCGGCAGGTTAAGTTCCAAAAAGCTCCTCAACTCATCACTCATTTCCCCTGAAACTCAAATGTAACCAATAAGGACAAAATCCATAAACTTTATTTCAGTTTAGCCACAATTAACACTTCCAAACCTTCATTTTAATTACCCTACACCAAGCAATTTCAATCTAAAACAATAAACTTACCAGTTGAATCATAAACCCAATTCATATTTTCCAACAACCCCTTATTACAAGCCAACAAAACCACTAAAACATGTCTCAAGAACATCACAAACACACATAAGACAAACCCATTTGCACCATTTTTACAGAAAACGTTCAAAAACTACAGATTGGCCCAACACAAACAAAGAACAATAGCAGAATCGTTACCTTCAGACACGGCGTTAACTTGCTTCAGAGCGTCTTCGGCGTCGGCGTAGGGCTGGAAAGCGGCGAGCTGGACCACCTTCCCGAACCGGTTCAAGTCCGAGATAGAGCTCCGGATCGCCTCTGTGTTCTGTCCGATTTCATCGAGTCCGTGCGCCAGAAACAGGGCGTACCCAGAGGAGGTCTCGTGAAGAAGATACGTAGCCATTGAAGAAACAGAGCAACAATGAGCCCCTTGAATAACGTTTCTTCACTGAAAATAATTAGGGTTTAGTAGGGTTTCTGCAACTGAATATATTTATACGTGAACAAGAAACGACTGTGAAGATCTTCGTTTGGTCCATAACTATTGGTTATTTACACGCGTGTCCCTTAGCTTTTCAGTTTTCTTCACGTATGCCCCTGGTCTGGTGCCCTAACTGCCCAAAGGCTAAGGGCTGTTTGGAAACAAATTAGGGTCATACTTGAGAAGTTCCCTAGCCTGTGATTACGTGAATCAAACCGATAATTAGGGGTGTTCGAAAATAACTGAACAGAATCAAACCGACCGGAAAAATAATTGAACTGGAAGGAATCGATTTGATTTGGTATAAAGTCAAATCAAACCGAAATTCTTTGGTTCGGTTCGATTTCAATTTATAAAATAATAACCAATAAAAAAAAGCAAACCAAATCGAAAACCGATCGATTTAGACATGTGACTCATTTTAAGTCATCGATTCTTATTAATTGGGCTTATAATATTGAGTCAACAAATAACAAGTCATCATTAAGTCAAAATCGGCTCAAAGTGTGACAATTTCATGAAAATCGGTTCAAAACAAATTCAACCAAAAATATGAAAGTCAAAACGGTCTAAAATATAAAATTTCATGATATTCAATTCATAACAAGCTGAACCGAAACTGACATGTTCAAAACCAAATGGAACCAAAATTTATCGATTCGATTTTGATTTTCTTAAAATTGAATTGATTGGTTTGGTCCAAAACCAAACCGGATGAAAAATCGGATGCCTTAGGTTGGCCCGGGATGCTCTTTTGTAGTGTCCCAACTTTTGGGATCCCACCTAGGAATTTCTCGCCACTGTGAACATTATCGAGGAAGACAAATTCCTACAATTCGGGTTGTGCAATAGGAGATTCTCTATAAATATTAAGCATTTGACAAATAGTTTTGGGTTCCCTGGAACCGTAAAAGATGCTAGTAGATAGCATTATTGGAATGAGAGTGTCAGTAAAGATGTGGCAAGAGTGGTAGGATCGATCACCGGCATAAAAATAAAATAGTATATATTAAGAATGTGGATAAAAAATTGACTTACCTGTATCGAATTTTAGATTGCTCGCTCTTTGGCCGTTCTAACACGATCGACAAGGCTAATGCTAAAGAGCTCAAAATTTTATATGCATGCAAGTATAGGATGAGAGTTCAATGAGAGAATGTATTGTGATCACACTTTAGGGTTGCCGGCTGCGCTGCCGGTCTCCGGCTTCGACGCGTTGACGACCATCCTTAATATTGTATTGGATGATGCAGTGGTGTGAAACGGTGAGGCTCATAGAAGGAAGGAGAGGCTCGAGTTGGGCTGGAACCAGATCTGGATTTGTCCATATCTGGTTTTTGGTTGACGGCGACGAAGGAGGCTCGGGTGGCCTGGGGGTCCGCCTTGGTGATGGCTCGTGGCGGGCTGGGGCTTCCCGGCGACGGCAACGGAGGGTTGCAGCTTGCGGTGGTGGTGTGGCTTCAGCTCGTTGTGGGCGGTGTTTTCCGGTGGGTTGCAGCGGTTAGTAGGTTCTGGGCCGGTGAGTCTCGTCAGGGCAACGAGGGGGGCGACGTCAGCCGACTTCTATTCATCGAAGGTCTCGTTGGCGGTTAGGGACTCGTCGGTGTCGTTTTGGCCTTGGTCTCACTGGTAACTAGCCCGGTAACACCCATGATAGCTAACCTTGTAGGATTTAGATTTGAAGCTCTGTGGTGGTAGAAGTTGTTTCTTTGCGCGGAACGGGGATGTTGTGTGGTGATGGTGGTCGATTTGCTCCATATGTGTCCCTATGTGGACTCCGGAGAGATCGGTGTTTTGGGTGAGTAGTAGTGAGTAGTTAGGGTAGTTTTTGTTTAGTGATAGTGGTCGGTCTTGTCCGACATAGGTCCATGGTTTTACAAGTGTGTGGGTGGACGGTCAGTGGTCGGTCTGATTCCTGGTGTTTCCAGAGAGATAGGGTGTCGTTTAGGCTACCTTCTACGGTTTTGTTGTAAACTGTACGCGCTAATGCTCGATTTTTGGGTATGAGTTTTGTCCCTCCCGTATTAATCTTGAACAAATGAATTGTTCGCTTTCAAAAAAAATCAAAAATGCCTTTACTTTTTTAAAAAAAAATTTCAAATGTTGTCATTTTTCTACACCTCACAATTACTCTCTCTTCTTTTTCATCCATCTATTTTCTTTCTCACACTATTCCATTTCTCCACCTCCATCAAAGAAGATCTAAATTAAGACCTTTACTTAACAAATCAAGAGTAACAAAATCAAAACTCATATGTCAAAAATCCCTAAAAACACACGTCAAATATATAGCTGAAATTTTCCAATACTAATAAATGGTTTGTCAAAGTGATAATTTACTTATCTTATTTTTTGGTAGCTAACTATTTTCACTATTAATATTATGTTATAATTAATACTGATCAATTGCGTCTTTGGGAAGTATTGGAAATGGGAGAAGTTGTTGGAGACGGAGCTGTTGTTTGTAAATTATTAATTTTTGTAAACTGTTGTCGTTTCAATTGTTTTTTTTGGTGGAATTGTAAATGTTTTTTTTATTGTTTTATTAGTTTTAACTTTATGCTTTAAAATTGGAAGTCAACTTATGAAAATGGGCCTTGAATTATTTGTTTTTTGGGTTTCACGTGTTTTAAAACTGAATTGGGCCTTAAAAAAATTGTATTGAAAAATTGGACATTTGGGCTTTTTCTTATGGCTTATTGGGTGTTGAGTTGACCCAATAGGCCGGCGACCTGACTGGGCTTCGACCCGAGACCCGACTACCTTTTGGGTAAATCCAACAATGGTCAGGTGGGCCTGACCTAAGCCGATGAACAACCCTAAAACTGACAATTAATATTTCTTTAGTCATATAAGCCCATATTAATTTTCAATGTAAATATATAGTTTTTGTTATAAGTAATGTGTATACTCCACACATGTCCTATATAGTCATTCTCTACGATCAAACTTTCATGTTTGGTGCTTTTATGGAGTGTATAAGTGACTTAATTTTGATGTATAAAGACGTGCGTCTTTGTACGACTTTACATTTTTGTCTATAAAAGGGCACTTTACAAGTCTCGAAATATAATAAAAATACACTATCCGAGATTCTCATTTCCTCTCCCATTTCACTTGTAATTTTTCATTTAATCATCAAGTAATTAATATTTATAACACATTTAACACCTTTTTTTACAATAGTTTTAACACAGTGGATGAAAAGGTAAAATCTCTACTCATATGTGATAATTTTTTATACTAAGTAACTAAAATACCCTCTAATCAATTCATTTTCTTCTTCCTAACCCTACACAAAAAAACAAATTCCTCTGGTATCAACCCTTTACAATCACATATTCACGCAATCAAATAAACCCCCAAAATATTTGTCAACAATCAAAATCAAGACATAAGTCATGAAACAACACAACGAAGACCGATACGCGTATAAAGTGAATTGAACGTGAAATTACAAAAGAAAAGAAAGTGACCTCTTTCAATTGCTAAAGCCAACAAAGAGTGAAGGCGGAAATCACAAAGATTGAGCCTCTTTATGTTCTAGGTGTACTATTCACTTTCCTGAAGAAAATAAACATCATCAACTTGGACCAAGTGACTCATTAGCATTTTGGATGTTAATTTGCTTTGATTTGACATGTTTGTATGGTAATAAATGAGGATGCATTCAGTTAACTATTCTGGATTTTGTATAATTAACTGATAAAAAATATGATCTATGGAACAAATCACCCAAACTTTTGCTAGATGAAAATTTGTTGAATTTCGAGGACGGGGACAACGTTTTGATTGGCGTAAAAAAAGGAATTGATTTGTTAGAACATGAAGATAAAGTCACCTTCAAAATAAGTAATATATTGCATATTAGGAAATAATACTAAACTTCCCATTATTCTAACATTATTATAAAATTAACAAACTAAAATTAGAAAAAGTGTTAGGGGCATTGATTTGAAATTTTGAGAACATATGAAGGGTAAAATAGTATTTTCATTAAAATAACAATGTCAAAGTTATGCGGTATTTTTTTTGAATCAACAAGTCATTCAATATTCATATCAAAATAGGTGGGACAATTCCCGCACTATAGATTGAGAGTTTACAAGACCTCACAGAATTATACAAGTCACGACCTTCAACACGATGGTTGGAGAGACTCTGTGACCGTACTACAGAATCCATAAAACTCTCGTGAACAACCCTGCAATTAACAAAATTCATACAATTGCTAACAAACAGGATTACAACTACTAAGAAGTAGGAAATACAAACAAACACACATAAATATATATAGCAACGAACATAATCAAACATCAACTGCCGTGAGGTTGAAAAGTTATGTGGTATTTATTAATCCTACATTTTATGTTTGATTGATTGAGTAATAAGGTTTATGAGTATTCAATTAAGACAAACAAGAATATAAATGATGAAAAATGACAAAATAATGTTTTATATTATGACAATTTTGTAGTGTTTTGTCCTTCGTGCCTGGAAAAAAAATATAATTTATTTTTCTGCATGTATGTATTATTTTATAAAAATATTCATAGAATTAATTGTTCATTTTTAAAATTAAAAAGTTTTGTTTTTTAAGTTTTTCTATTTTTATCTTCTCATTTTTTTTAAAACCCAAAACTTTATTAGCAAGTTAAAAGACGAAACAACTTTATAAGAATTGGTGGAACAGACCCCGCACCTGACTCCTTTAATAACATAAAATACAAAAAAAAGTGTATGACCGATAATACGACATTACAATCAGAAAACTTTCCTATAGAACGACCCCAAATAAGGTATTGCTTGATTACACAAGCAACAAACCTTTTGCAGACATAAGCAAGAGTAGTATTGAACCAACTCTTGAGAGAATACCACTTGATAGCTACACGTAGGCCCACGACCTCCACCTCTGATGACAGGAGAAACCCCGTGGCACCGATAGAGCACGAGCCTGTCAATCTTCTTCGGTTAATACAAATGAACAAACAACCTGACAATGTAAAAAAACACCAATTAACCACCGCTAATTGTCAACAACCGCCAATAAGCACCTACAACCGCCAACAACCAGTGAACGGGATACTCGCCGTAGGGACGGACTTCGCCACTCACTCAACATAGGGACGCACGGAGAAAGGAATATCGCAGCCGTCGAGACGCCGTATAACGGCAGAGCACCAGCCAACAAAAAGAACAAAATTACGACGATCTGGACGAACGAACGAAATCACGACGACTCCAACACTTCCTACAACCTCGGGCACGACAATATCAACGCACAAATATAACCTTCCCGGCGACGCGAGGCCAGGAATTTCGAAGGACCAAACGCCGATGGAGATTATGTCCATGATCAAGTTTTGTATTTTAAGTTTTAGTTCAAAATTATTATTTTAAAATCTATTATGAAATTCTTCAATTTCAAAAATCATTATTTTTTAAAATATACATATATTTTGTAAAAAAACAACAAGCTACACAAAGAGTATGACACATTTTTATATATATTTTTTCTCAATAGCAATAGATCCAAATACGAAAATGTGGATTAAGATATGATTAAGAACATATTAGTCAACCCATTTTGGTTCCGTTAGAATTCATACTCAAATAATGTATGTGTTCAAAGTAACTAACGTTTCAAAATACAATTAAGATTCAAATGTTTGAACAAAAATGTATTAAATGCCTCTAATTTAATGTGATTACATGTATATTTTAACAATTAAATAAACATAGTTATCATCAATTTAAAATTCAAATATAGAAAAATATGAACTTTAAATTAATAGCTTTCTTGACTCGTTCTCGTAACTCCTCTCCTTCAACTACTTAGGTTGCATATATGGCATGAGATGGTTATTTTCAAAGTCAAAAATAAAACTGAATCTTTCCATTGCTTTGGCCAAATGTCACAAATGAGACTTTGTAATTTACCATCTATTTTATTATTATATGTACTTAATCACAAACAGGTCTTCAAATTTATAATTAATGGGTTTCAAATAGAAAATGATATTCATAATCATGGAACTATAATGAAATATATATTAACATTTATCGAGTTCGAAAAATTTTCAGTATAAATGTTTCAATCTCTATTTTATCAATGATTTTAGAACCGATAAATACCTTGGGGAAGAATTAATTAGAGATTAATGATATTTATACTTTCTTAGTTTTAAAATTTTTGTTAAACAACTATTACATACACAAATATAATAAATATTTAGGATAATATTTGTTACATTAAGTATCAATAAAAAATAAGTGTAAATTATTTTAGCTTATTTAAAATAATAATTTTGACGAACATGGATTAAAAGTGCCCAAATGTGTCGATGTTATGAAAATTCCCGTCTAAATAATCTCTAGACTGATTGTTATTCGAGCACTGATTTTTATCTATAGATCCATGAATCAAGATTCTAATATAGAGACAAATGATTTATTTCAAAAGAATTAACTATTGACTTCTTTATTTTTTGAGCATATATATATATAATATTTTTATTAATTAAGTAACATATTTTTAGTATCAATTTAATTGTGATTCATTATTATATATTTACACGTCTAATCGATGGAATTCAATTTGAATCCTCAAAAAGAACACCTCGACAGTTGAAGATTTACGTTTTGATAGAAAATGTTGT